>JBAMJR010000454.1:1585000-1767500 GCA_038501785.1 Myoxocephalus aenaeus | reverse complement strand
ATAAATAATAAAATTGTTGATGGCTCATTTTCCATTGGGCTCCTTCAGTTTCATGGCCCTGGTATTGTTCATTTCTAACTGGGACACTTCAGTAGTATTGTTCATGTTATCGGGAACACCTGTGCTTTTCCTACTGCAACAAGTCCAAATACAGGCTCAGTACAGGTCTGTTACAAAGAAAAAGGTGATTGATGCATTAAGGTGTGGCCTCTTCAGGTCTGGCCTGGGCTCTCCTCACACTCCACCAAAAGGTTTCACTCATGGAGGTTTGTTAATTAATGTAAAATAGTTTCTCTCTGCACAGGTTACTATCAGACCAAACTGGCAGGAATACACAGGTAATATAAAATAATCAGTTAATACAATTTAAAGATACAACATTTTCTTCTACACTATGTAAATATATTAGTATTTTTTATATACCACTTTGCAGAACAATTGGTATATTTTGAATATATATATATATATATATATATATATATATATAATTTGATAAATATCAAATGTTATTACATTTCATTTAACTATTTTCATCAGCTCAAACATTCAATTGATTGCTACTCATTTCATTAAATGTTGGCAATACTTTGATAATTGAAGACCATTATTGGTGCTGGAAAGTTTGATTGCAAAGCCAAATGCCTCCATGACTAAATGACATAAATATATACATAACTAGGTCCCGCTAAAAAATGCTCACCCCAGATGGGACTCGAACCCACAATCCCTGGCTTAGGAGGCCAGTGCCTTATCCATTAGGCCACTGGGGCTATATAGCTGGAACAGATGCATTGTCGAAATTACTACAATATATCAAGTGTGACTTGGGCCTATTAAGTTAGACTGGTTTACATCGAGCGTCTGTTCGCGTGACTCACAGTGATGTGCCACGTCACTAAACACCAAAAGCTCTCTTACTTTTTTTAAATCGCTGGGAAATCAAACTTCTCATGCTACTCACAGTAACACTGCCGTTAGACTTACCAAATCATCTCTGTTATTAAGCATGACGACAAACTATGGTCTACAGGAAACGTGAATCCAATCATCGACAACGGCGACTAAAGTTCGCTGATTAAAACCCTTCCTTGATCAGTGCTTGTCTCAAAAGCATTGCATTAACTTCACTGTATGTTAAACACATTAATTAATACTATTTAAATGATTTCAGCGTTAAATATTTCCTCAAATAGCGTTACGTTCCCGGAGTGCCCCGCAAACTCCCTGGTTGACTGGGAACAGCGCTCTCCCGGCAGGAGCCGCAGTTGTTTTCCTGCTCTCTGCCCAGCAGACTCCGGAGGAATGGTAGCGTTAGCCGGTTAGCTCTTCAGGCAGCAGCTGTAGGATTTACGTTATTTGGCTTTCGGTTGTTGTGTTAAAATAATGAATCTACTACCGTCTAATCCTCACGGCAACGGCCTCCTTTATGCTGGATTTAACCAGGACAATGGTAAGAAGACGCGCTGTAATGTGTTTGTTTTTTTTCAAATGGAAACTGGCAGCGTCGTTGATGCTAAGCTAGCGTTGCTAAACCGACGTCTTCCCAGAGCATAATTTAAGCATAACCTTGCATAACAATAGCTTTACATTGTTCTATTAATTGTACTGGTACTAGCACATAATGCTGCTGTGTGGTAGTCACTCCCGAAAACGGCAACGTTGAGTTAACGTAATGTTAGCTTTAGCTGGTCCGCTAACGTCACGTTAGCTTGTTTAGTTTGTTTCAGCCAACAGATAGCGGTTAAATCAGCTAACGTTAGCTAAACTCCATTAGAGCGACATGACGCTGGTTATTAAGTGATACACCAGCGAGTGGTTAAAGTTAACAGCGGTTACGTGAGCTAAGTGCCAACGCTGCTGTTAGCCGAATTTCCACAACGGCGTAACTGCCAGCGGTAACGATAGATAGCTAGCTAGAGAACCGCCTTCTAGGCTAAGTGTGACAGGTATTATCGCGTTATTGGGCTCATGTCATGTCTGCTGACGCCCAGTATTTTTCTTAGATTTTCCCGTTGTCAGACGTAAATATATAATTCCCATCGTAAATTATATTTCCCCCCACCCACACACATTTCACAGGCCGTAGATTTAAAGTGTTCGTCTAAGTTGGTTTTAACTTAATATACATTAAATGGTATTGACTCTCTGGGACGGTGCCAGCTAACGTTGCGTTAGCTTGGTCAGAAACTAGGGGTAGTTTAAGGTTATAAAGGAAACGGTCACGTGACCTCATGTGGCCCATTGAAGAACTGGTGTTAGCTGTGGCACCCAACATCGCTGTCGTCACATGTCAACATGCGGTGTGCCAGTTTGACAGGCATTCCCTCAGAGGCGCATCATTTCCATGCCGTGTGTTAACTCTCTCTTTACCGCTGCAGTACTGCCCTAATGCCGCCGACATGAATGATTCCACTTCAAAAGCTACCGTAATTGTAAACCGCTCCGGACATGAAAACAATTGTTGACGTGTGTGTCTTTCCCAGGATGCTTTGCATGTGGAATGGAGACCGGGTTCCGTGTGTACAACACAGATCCCCTCAAAGAGAAGGAGAAACAAGGTAACGCGCTTTGTCGACCTTAACGTTTAACATTGGTTTAACATTGGTTGAACATTATTTTTCATATTGATACTTAAAGCATAAAAAGCATCCTTATTGTTCAAAAGGTAAACAAATTGGGCGGCTGTAGCTCAGGGGGATGAGTGGTCGTCCCACAATCACAAGGTAGCCGGTTCGATCCCCAGTCCCCCCACAGCCCACACGTCGAAGTGTCCCCGAGCAAGACACTGAACCCTTAACTGCTCCCCGAGCGCCTCACAGGGCTGCCCACCGCTCCCCATCCAGGGATGGGTCAAATGCAGAGAAGAATTTCCCCAAGGGGATTAATAAAGTGCATGTTTCTTTTTCTGTTTCTTTCTTTAAAAAGTGTGACTTGGCAGACTTCCTGGATCACCCTTCCATACACGAAAGATCAATTAAACCATGGGACTGATGTTCCAGTGAATTTTAAACATGCTTTTATAATTATATTGATAGTAATTTAGATGTTGCGTCACATCATTGTCAACTGATATTGCTGACTTGCAGAATTGCAGCAATCAATAGAAGTTACCTGGAAAAAACTCTTATCAAAATAGTTGCTGACTCAGTTTCATCTCTTAATTTGGCCATTTGTTGAACTTTGAATTTGATAAGACTTTATTTTAATGTATTTATGATTCACAGAATTTACTTGTGCTTATGTACGACACGAATACCAAATTTACTGAGGTAGTACTGTGAAAATGCAGTTCGTTTGAATACAATCCCCATGTAAGAAAAACTAGGATTAGGACCCGATCAGAAAGAGTCCGGTGAGGGGGGTGCATTTCGCCAGATGGTAAATTTGTGCGGTACTTGAGATTTTGTTTTATTTAATTTAAACTGTACTATGAACTATTAGGTAGACTTCAGGGTTCGTGTCAAGTTAGCCGTGCCACAAAAAAAGATGCTGCAAACCGCAGAAAACGCTCTGTCTGATCGTTTTTTTAATTTTTTAATAGCCGAAATATATAATTAAAACCAACCAATTCTGCTGCACAGAAGAACCAAGTATTGTGACAGAATTTTAACATGGAGGCATATAAGTGGAACTTTGTCCACACACACACAGAGGTGAATCAGCACCTCTGGACCTACTCCAGAGTAACTTTTTCTACCTCAGGAAGAACTGATCATGGACTAGTTCACAGGAAGTGTTCCTGCTGATGTAATGTGTGCTGGACATGCAGGGAGCGAGAGAATTTCTCAAGGTCTGTTGTGGAGAGTGGGGTGGCTGAGCCATTAGATATGAATAGCAGTTCTAAGAAGCAGTGGGCTGCCTTCTTTTACAGTAACAGCTTATTGTTATTGATGTTCACCACCAATGACGTTGACTTTCAGAGTTCCTGGAGGGCGGGGTCGGCCACGTGGAGATGCTGTTTAGGTGTAACTATTTAGCATTGGTGGGAGGAGGAAAGAAGCCAAAGTACCCAACCAACAAAGGTATGTTTTGTCTTCAGTCAGCAATTATTTAAAAAAAAAAAATGTAATCCCTGATATCAGGTGTAGTGTTTATACTGGATTTAAGACAGTTTTTTGTTCTGAAAAATGACGGTGTGGATTACATTTTTCAGGATGTCTGCAGATCGTGTAAAGTCCGACATGTAATTTACAAAAGTCAGAGACAGTTTCTCTTTCTTGCAGTGATGTTAGTTTGAAAAAACAATAACACGGCCATTACTGCTTGCCACGGTAATTCGGAAGCTCATAGGGGTGACCAGTTAATTAGCAATACCTTTTAAAGGAGCTTCAAGTCTCGGTACAACCAACACAGGTTTTTCCAGTTATCGGCTGATTCAGAACTCTACTGAGGTCGAAGGTGGGACGGGAACTTATTAGGTCACCAATCTACAACTTGATCATTCTTATTGGTTGATGTGCAGGTAGATTGTACCACCCAAACCGGTTCAACAGCACACTAATCTGGTCTAATCTGCCAGGTTATTAACCAAAAACACCTGTGTGGGTGTTCAGAGGCTTTTTAGTAAATGAGTCATTTCTCATTGGGCAATCAAGCCATCTCTTTTCTGCTGCTTATGCAGGTCCAGGCCGTGTTCAGTTAATTGTATCATTAGGAATTCTTCTTCTAGTGTAGAAGAATAATTCCTAATGATACAATTAACTGAATACGGTTCACATTGTTTGCACTTCCTGGCAGTGTTCCAGGAAGTGCAAACAATGTGATAAAATGACACATATCTTATAGGTCATACACTCCTACAGATTTAATTGATAAGTATCATACTTTGTTCCGTGTGATACTGATTAAATATGCCCCGTACCACTTTTGTTACATTTTATTCATGTGGTGATTTTTGGTACTCTAGTGATGATCTGGGATGACCTGAAGAAGAAGACGGTAATTGAGATTGAGTTCTCAACAGAAGTCAAAGCGGGTGAAGCTTCGGCGGGACAGGTAAAAAGTCATACTTTTTGACAGTTGCAAATTAAGTGTAATGCACCAGTGGGTGGATGGGAGATTCCTTGGGGTTTTTAGATCTCCTGTGTCACAAGGCATCCAAAACTCTTCCCAATGTGTCTCAACTTAATCATACAGCAGTACTGTGGTAATGAGATGGGGTGCACGCCCTGATGCCGTGTCTCCCACTCATTGTCAATTGAGCAGCCTCTGGATTTCACACTTTTTTTCTTTTTCTTTTAAGTGTCTGACTAGGATTAAGCTTGCGGATGCTTTTTTTATTATTATTATTATTATTTTTTTTAAAGTAGTAGAGTCTTTTGACATTTAGTTTAAAATGTGTGTTGGTTCTCCTTTGGTCTCAGGATCGTGGTGGTCCTGGACTCTATGATCAAAGTCTTCACCTTCACCCACAACCCCCATCAGCTGCATGTGTTTGAGACCTGCTATAACCCCAAAGGTCAGTCTCCTCTTCTGCTCTATATTCCGATGCCAGTACCAATACCAGTAGCCTGAAACAGGGTTCTTCCAGTCATAGAACACCTGGAAAATGGTTATTTCCAGGCCTGGAAAAGTCCATAAAGAAAATCCCAAAGGTTTTGGAAAAGTCATGGAAATTTGTTATATTCATATGTTCATGTCGTTAATTTACGCCGAGTTTGAAATAATTAATATGCTTTTAAAAGAAAGACGTTCAAAATATAAGCAGGCATACATAGGCATCTATATAACTGTTTATTCTTTTAATGAAACTATTGTCTCATTCATTTGTCATTTAAGGTATACTGTATGCTTTGTAATTCTCATTGTTAGTTTAAATACTACATTTTCTCACTTTTTCATGTATACACTGAGATTTCACAAAATCCCCCCCCCCCCCCCCCCCCCCCCCCCCCCCCCCCCCCCCCCCCCCCCCCCCCCCCCCCCCCCCCCCCCCCCCCCCCCCCCCGTTCTCCTCAGGTCTGTGTGTGCTGTGTCCCAACAGCAACAACTCCTTGCTGGCGTTCCCGGGGACTCACTCGGGCCACGTGCAGATAGTGGACCTGGCCAACACGGAGAAGCCCCCCGTTGACATTCCCGCCCACGAGGGGGTGCTGTGCTGCATCGCTCTCAACCTGCAGGGCACGAGAATAGCTACGGCGTCGGAGAAAGTGAGCCAGAGGCCAATTCTTCTGTTGGCGCGTTGTTTATTTCTGCCGCTCGTCACTGATCCATGTTGTGTTTCCGCAGGGGACCCTCATTAGAATTTTCGACACATCCGCGGGCCAGCTCATTCAGGAGCTACGGCGAGGCTCTCAGGCAGCTAACATTTATTGGTGAGCGTTGTGCACCAACACTGTTCACCTAATTTCCATTACAATAAACATCCTTATCATTTACCTAACAAGCATTGCAATCTACTTCTTCTGCCTGACGTCAGAAACCGTGCCCTTTAAACCCTGATCGATAGGCCACTCGTTTTGTTAAGTCACACACTGTAGCACTTCTACCTACTTTTGTACTTTTATAGAATGTGAGTTCAGGCCCTTTTTTTATTTTAAATGTTTTAAATAAAGGTGAGCAGTTTCTCTGTGCCAAGAAGCTGGCTACAACATGTCTAAATGTTTTTATCTTGCGTCACTGTGTTGATCTGACTATGTTATTGACACACGACTGAGCTCATGAAAGCCCCCCCCCTGACTGGTTCTCATTATTTCTGTCGCCTCTGTCTTTCGCAGCATTAATTTCAACCAGGACGCGTCCCTCATCTGCGTGTCCAGTGACCACGGCACGGTGCACATCTTCGCTGCAGAGGACCCAAAAAGGAACAAACAGTCGAGGTTAGTCTCAACTGAAGTTTTTTTTTTTTTTCTCCATTGTTTTCCACAAAAGTGATGTCAAATCTAATCCTGATAGTTTGCGTGTCCTTCTTTCTCCCTCGCTGCAGTTTGGCGTCAGCCAGCTTTCTACCAAAATACTTCAGCTCCAAGTGGAGCTTCTCCAAGTTCCAGGTCCCCTCGGGCTCTCCCTGCGTGTGTGCCTTTGGAACGGAGACCAATGCCGTAATCGGTGAGTTCAGTTTGGCATTCAGGACGCAACGTTCGTCTCGTGTCGTCCCTCTCAACCCGTGTAATGGTTGTTGCGGTGCGAGAAGGTCCCCAAGAACATCGTGCTGACTGCAAGAAGCACGAAAAAGCTTTTACTGATCAGAGTCGGAGGGCGTCTCGCTGTGTATGGTGGTCAACATAATCAGGGATCGCTGCAGGTCATGAAATATCTCTGCTCCATCAGAGGTAATGATAGTAATGATAATATTGTACTCTCCGTAGAATTGTTGAGAGCTGTGATCACGAAAGGGAGACGGTGCAAGAAATGTAATCCTGAGGTGGCAAAAACAAATCCCTCGAGTGAGCTCAACTTATTCAGATGAGAAAACACTGAGACTCTGTAACATATTACCCAATTTGATAGATGGACTCTCTATTTGCTTTTTTGTTTTGCCCTAACCATCCTTCGTGACGTCTTTTTCGGTCATCACAAAAGCCCTCGTAGTGGTTGCATGGAGCAGTTAGTTGAATGCACATGTGTATATTGCGCGACTCAAAGGAATATGTCGACTTTCAATAACCAGTACAGCTGTGGCAATCTCTCTCACGCTCGTCGCCTTTTTGTATGTGTACAAAAGACTAGTTTCTTAGCCCCCACGAAGACTTAAGATCTGACTGGTCAACTGTTTCTCCAACCGGTGGAAAATGGCCATCAATGTACATAACACAGCCTGTGCGCCGAACATCAATACCGCTCGTATCGTTATTTGAAAAATAACTTTCTGTGCAGCATGCTCGGCTCCATTTAAAATAAAGCAAGACTATTGTTTCTGTGTCTGGCCTGTGTTTTGCTGACTTGAGTGTATTCCACTCTCGTTTCTCTCCTCCTCCACTCTGCAGCCATTTGTGCAGACGGCAGCTACTACAAGTTCCTCTTCAACCAGAAAGGGGAGTGTGCCAGAGATGTGTACGCCCAGTTCCTGGAGATGACCGATGAGAAAATATGACCTTTGACCCATCTCGAGACTTGAGACAGCCTGTTTGCTTTTTTCTTCTTCTTTTTTTTCACCTTTTTTCTTTTTTTTTCTTCTTTTGGAGAAGAGGTCCCACGCTGCACTTCTCCTTATCTTGACAGACTCTGTAAAAGAGCTTCAGATGACGGGAGTAGAAAGACAGCGGAGCAAGGACTTTGGAGGAAAAACCCTAACGGCAAAGCTGAACGGATGGAAGCACCGACGCAGACTTTTGTCTCTCGTGGACTCCTGAGGATCGTCTCTGAACAAGGGACTCGGATTGACTCCCAAACCAAACTCTTAGCGAAAAGAGGGAAACAAGTTTTTTTTGTTTTTGAATGGACAACATGCCGCTTTTTAAGAAGTCTTCCGAGGAATTTACAAAAGGATGGTTATTTTTAATAAATAATAGACAGGTTGAAAATATTGAAATTTTTGTCGACTAACACCACCTAACCGAACTATAGGGAGTGCCTCGAGACTGGAGAGAATCTGTATGTGTGCACATATTGTTGTTGTCATATATACATACGTGTGTTTGTGTATATACCAATGTACCATATTAGATGTTCGCAGCATCGGAATGAGGTAACATGTCTCTGATCCTGCGTTGTGAAGCGTCCCCTTAGTATTACTAGATTTTCTTATATTCACTGTATAAATGCAACACGCCAGACTGAACTTCTAATTCAATAAAATTGTACAGAATAGTAGCAGAAGAAGAAAAAAAATTAACGAGTATTTGTTTCCCCTTTGTTTCTTTTTTTTCATACTTTGTGCAATATGTTTTCCCTAACTGCTTCTTTTTTTTTGTTAAGAGCTTGTGAAAGTTGAGTTTGTTGTTTTTACCTAAACACAAAAAGCTTCAAGAAATAGTTTAACACTTAAATTGTTAACGTTCTTGCAGAGAGTTGGATGAGAAGATCGATACGGCTCCGTACGCTAAACATGAAGCTGCAACCAGAAGTTGGTTAGCTTAGCATAAAGACTAAAAGCAGCTAGTCTGGCTCTGTATGTTGGTAACCGTCTGCTAACCTCTCGGCACCTCTAAAGCTTACTTATTGGCACACTATATCTGTTTTTGGTCAAGTTGGGGTTTTACAATGATTATATGCCAGCGTAAACCCGTCTTAATTCTAACCGACTGCTAGCTTTAGCTTAATCTTTACCCCACGCAGTGGTATTGATCTTCCCACGCAACTCTTGGCAAGAATGCAAATGAGCTCCTTTCCCAAAAATGTTGAACTATTTCTTTAAGATTTTTTGAAAGTATTGGCACATGCACGGGTTCCATCCTAAATCATCAACAACGTATCTATTGGCTGAGATTCAAAAGCCCCGATCCAACTGTGAAAATCTGAATATTTTTGACCTCACCGTTTTAATGTTGATACATTATTAAATCTCCTGACTGATTGGGTCATTCACATACTTTTGTTGGCCAGTGTGGCTCGCCAGTCACAGCGATATTATACCTTTTTTATTTGTTTAAATTCTAAAAACACATTTTCCCACTATCCGGAAAAACTGCTTCACCACGCCCCCCCCTAACGGCGTTGATAAAGTCAGCCAATGCTAATCAGGGACTCTGAAGTGCTTTGTTGAAGCTTGTGGCCATAAACAGGAGATCTGTTCAGTGCGGATCCACCACCATGGAACTGTGTTAATGTACATTTAAATATTCCTGTCACGTAACGTTGATTGACAGCATTGTTGGTGATTTCGGTGCAAAAACACATTTAGTTTGTGTTGCTCTGCATCAGATTGTACAATTGTGTGCTCTGTTGAACAAACGCATCACTTGGCGGGTACCGACCAGTGGTGATGCTGCATAAACTGAAAGCCAACTTGTGTCTGACACACTCGGAATGATTGTAAAACCTGCATTTAAATTTGTGAATAAAATTTAACATCTGCTTTTACAGTTAAACTTTATGGTCCGTCTTGTACCTGCTGTACCGCGGAAGACGAGCGTAAACTCTCTGTTGTAGTTCAGGGTTTTACTTAAAGGGCCATAAACACATTTAGAGGGTCCTAAAGTCCAACTGATCTTAAATGGTTTATTTTTTTATTTGACTGCTACAGCAACATATCTACTCTGTAAACCAATTTTTCTCATTTGAGGAAAAAAATCTGAAATTAAAATGTCAATATATATATATTTAGATTTTGGTGGTTTTGAGATAGAAAACATATTAATTGAAATAACTGACATTCATTTTGACAACAAAAAAGGATGAATGTTGGACTTTAAAGTAATTGCATTGCTCATTCATGAGTAACCTGAATATAACTCCAGCACAGCGAGTATACATGCATAATTGCATATAAAATCAGAGATCTAGATTTGGAGTAGATTAACATTATTTTGCGCCCATGTTTGACAGATGGAAGTCAGACACTTTCACTTTTAGCTCCATGTTTGGTCTCCACCAACTCCTGAGGGAAATATCTGCTCTTTATGCTAAATGCTCCCCTGTGTTCACCAGCTAGTCTCGATCTGCGTCTGTCTAATGTTTGCTGCTGATCATAGTGGTTCAGCTTTTTTAAAGCCTTTTCACCCAATAGTTGTGAGGCGGAGAGCAAAAACAACGAGCTGAAACCTGCAATAAAGCAGCCGAGAGGAGCTCCAGATCTCTTGTGAACATGTTGATATTTGAGCCGTCAGCAATTATCTGTAAGTAACTATTAAAAAAAATATTCCTTATGTACTGGTTTGTCCACCCAATAATTGTTCAGCTCCGTGATGCTTAAATCAACTCCAGCCGTTGGGGAACATTACTTATGTGAGAAGGGAGAATTAAAACTTGTTTCCCATCCTTGTTCTGGTCCTGATGGGTGTATTTTGGTTGCTCCTCAGTAGTGACAGTAATACATTACCATTGCACTTTTACCACATGGGTGTAACGTAACTCTCTTTGCTTCCCAACGAAATCACATGGAAACAAATCAAAATCAAAATAAGGCCAAAACACTTTAGCTGTACTGGCAAAGTCAACTCAACTGGAAATCAAAAGATCACTGATGCGAATCAGACGCAACAGAAGCTGTTCTTGTTTTGTGTCTAGTGATAAACTGCTTGAGAAGTGTAGTGGCGTTTCATTCCAAGAAATATGACTGTGACTTATGACAGCTGTGATTTTGTGCTGTAAATCTTCATGGCTGACCTTGAGAATAAAATGTTTTCTGCTCATATTTCACTCTTGCAGAGTCTCAGAGGGAAATACAGAGTGACAGAACGTAATAAAAAACAATAACAAAAAAGAGCTGATCAAAATAAATAAGTTAAAAAAAAGTCAAAAGTTTCCTCCATGAACCCAAGTATTAACTTTCTTAGTGGAGAAGATTTGTGCTATAAAAACATGATATCCTCCAGAGGAATGCCTATATTGTGTTTTTTGTTTGTTTGTTTGCATTTCCATCTAAAAAAACCTCCTTTTTTATATTTGTCCCTTCAAAATGTTCCATCCTCCTCAAGTTCATTTTTGATGAAGGTAAAAAGGCTGACAGTCATAGCTCAAAATACAACCTGGTTTCCACGTCAGTGTAGTTTCTTTAATGAGACTGTTATAACTTGTAAGACAACTCAGCATCATCTCTCAATAAGTGGTGAATCTTAGAGACTTTTTAGTTGTCTTTTAACTCAGGCATTGCAGTTTGAGGCCAAACAAAACCTATAATCTTATCACACCATAGAGCAGATGTTTCAAACTGGTGCATTTTTATTACATTTTAAAATGAGTGATCATTGCACGCATCACATTAAATGAGCAAACAAGAGAAGTCTCTTGGATGTATACAATTTACACGCATTATCATACTCTTTTTTACGCTTTAGTCATTTCTGTATTTTAACTTGACAACATGTTGAGCTAGAGGTCTATTTATAGTCTTCTTCTTATGGTGCCAGTATGATCTTGACAAAAAGGAGTCAGAATTAGCAAAATCCCTCTGAGCCTGGATCAAAGAAAGAAGATTAGAAAAATATCTATGATTCTAATCCTAAAAGAAAAGTTTTGAAAAAAGGGCATCCTGAGGTTGGCGTTGATATTTTTTATTTAATTTCATGTCAAACGTCAATAACAGTATTTGACCAGAGGAGGTCGCCACCACACAACCCCACTACGCCCGGGGTATTCCTCGATTTCCTTTTTCATACATCCATGGGCTCACGCAGGGAAACAAGCAACGGTTTAATTACCATATAATGTTGGCTGGAAGTGGTCTAAGTTAGAAATAATATAGGAGACAATAGCAAGTTCCTTTGTCCCTGCGTCGCCCACCAGACAGGTGAATTCAGTTAAAAAACAAATATACATTTGTGCCCCTGTGTGAAAAGTGGAGTGTCTGTAATAATGAAAATCTCTGGTTTCAACCGAACTGCATTCAATCATATGTTTAAGTCATAAACGGTGTAAAGTTAGTTGGAGTTAGGAAGATATGCTAAAATAGCAGAAGTTGTGCAATTTTGCCTTCAAAATAAAATCATGAATAAGTGGCGGGCAGAGCTACGTAGACGCTGCTGGCTGCTCAGGGGGTTCAGAAATGTACGTCAAATACATACACAACTTGATCACCCGGTGAGGAATTCCAAACAAGTAAAAGAAGACCGACAGTTCAATTGGACGACCATAATTAATGAAGGCTTTACTTCATTAGCTACTACCGGAAGTCGTGCACACGACGTGGTTCACTTGACGCCTCGGCTCCTCCGTCTCGCGCTGTCCAGACTCCCAGCTCTTCCCTCAGTAACTCCACAGTGGATTTGCGTGTCGCCTGCCACCTCCTGCGCTACGCTGCGTCTACAACAGGTGAGACGCGCCTCTCGTTACAACGTATTTATTAAGAACAAAAAACAAAAGCTGAGCGGACCTCAATTTATTCAAACGACGCGCGTTATAGATGGAAATACTTGCGTTTTGGGTACTTTGCGCGGCCGCCGGGAGACGGGACACCTTGACAGTTGAGGCTGTCAAGTTAGCAAAGAGGAGCGGCTACATGTCCGGTGTGTTCACGAGCAGCAGAGGACGTGCCTTAATGAATTGTCCTCACATGAAGAGGTGGAAGACTTTCACTGGTCATTCCGTAGTTAGTCCGAATAGTTCAGGGGGAAACTACCCCGGCGCTGTCAAACATTTGGAAATTGGTTATTGGACTCATAAGCTAGCAGAGAAATGTTTCGTTCATCTTTTTCTAACTTTGAACGAAGCGTTAAAGTGTTCTCGTAAATTCGACATACCACAATACGCCAAACGGAACCGTATTTTTTTTTATTTGCAACTTTTAGCAACTGTTTTACACTCCTCGTTACCACTACTTGGTGTTGTTTTTCTATCTTTAAGACAGATGAACCAGTTAGAAACCGCGAGGGTGTTCCTGAGATGTTATTACAGATTTTTGCATTTGATGAATGCCGAATTTACGAGCGACAGTTACGATTTCTCACAGGTCTTTGAATGTGCCATAATTGACGCTGGCAAAACGGGTGGGATTACATTGCCAGAGTTAAGAGTGGAATTTGGTCTGAAATTGTTTCAAGGATATTTGGGCTGCTAAACCTACTATTGAGCTTAAAAAATAAATAAAATAAGGGACACCTATAATAATCATATCTTTAAATTGGGATGCTCTTAATAAATAATTAGTTATCTTCCTTGATTGTGTTTTCAGACAGAACATGAGACTATGGGCATTATTACATGGCCATAGTCTGTAATAATGTCACTCAGTGACGATAATAACCTGTCACTTAGGATTCCACGAAAATGTCACCTACTGTCACAAGCCTATTCAACCACTGCCTCGAATAGCTTCGTTGACATCTAGGCTAACAAGCCCATTTTGGACTCCTTGTTTACATTCTGGCTCATGGCAGCAAAGGGCTCTGCACTCGTTTACTGCCTGGCAAGGTGCCTGGCTAGTTTTAGATCATGTGTCAGTGCAAAGACATGCATTGCCATCTGCTGTTGGGCTACACTGCTGCACGATCACCTGGCTGTCCGGAGGAATAACTAAGCTATTCGACCAACAGCCCTAAAATAGGCAGGGAGACTATATCGTCCACTCGTGCTTTTTGACTGGCAAAGTTTCTTCTCAGTGCTCAGCACAGATGCAAGAAACATATTATCTACTGTTGGGATTTCAAGTTGATTAAAAAATGCTTCCGAACTAATTCCTAGTCCTAATTGTGGTTTTACACACATAATGGACTCTAATGTTGTAATAAGAGGCTGTGTGGCTCACTGAAACAGCCGGACTTTGATGTGGCCTCACAGTAAAAACAGGGGGAGTGTTTTTACACTTAACTACATTATCCTTGTTTATTTTGTGTCCTCCTCACTGTTGTTGCTTCACTTGCTGTCCCAAAGAGATGGAAATTACAGCATTGTTTAAAGAAATTTAAAATAATAACGTAATCTGCCAGAACAACAGACACGGTTTTGTCTTTAATAATGCTTCCTGAAAGTTCAGGGAATGTTATTGATGGACGGGGGGACCTTATTCCTGCACGGGAAGAGTACCAGATAAGCCGCAGCCTCCTGAGGGACCGGCCTTCCTGGATCTTAGAAAACAAATAAAAGTTGAAGTTAAAGTCTAATCCTTTTTTTTTGTTGTGCCTAATCCTGATAGCATTCGTCTATCAAAAAACGTTTATTTGATTGATATTAGGGCAGCTGTTGAATGGGGCAACTGGCACAAGCAACGATTCACCAATTGACAGAAAATTAACCAGTTAATTGTTTGTCATTTACATAAAAATGCTGGTTCCAGTTTCTCAAACGTGAGTACTTGCTGTAAAAAAAAAAATTGTAAATGAAATGTCCTTGTGTTTTAGAATTCAGCTAACTTTACGTCTACGACGTTTGAACATTTTGAAAAAGAGCACAGGGATAATTTACGTGTGCGTCAAACATTTTGTATTTATTTTTTTATTTCCGGCAGCATATAGCACATGAAGTACCTTGTCGGCGGTTAAAAACAACAACACATTTGGTCTTTCATGTCATAGACTTAAAGTTATTTCTCCCTGATTTTCTAGCATTGTGGTGGAACTACTGATTGGACGGCGGCTTCCCTCCAGGTTGACGGAGACGCACTATGAACATACAATCCCACTGGCCTCTAAATCTCGACTAGTCTTGCTGTGACTCCAGATCCAAGACCACCGTCAAACAGACGGCATCCAGCTGCGATAATGGACCCGAACTCCAACAATGAGAGGAAAAAGATCTCCTGGACCAGTTTACCTGAGGCTCCTTCACTCTAGACGCTGCCAAGCCGTCTGTTCCCCAATCGTCATCTAATGGCCGGGATTCTATCAGCGCTGACAAATGTTTGCTGAAACCGTTCGCCTGAAAGAGCATTGAAAATAAAAATAAATAAAAGAAAAGCGACCGTAGCCGTTAGCAGTTTGTGGGCCTGTGGTTAGGCCTGTGATCATGGGGAAAGAACAGGATCTGCTGGTGGCGGTGAAGACTGGAGATCTTCTGCTGGCACACAAACTTCTCTCCAAAGTCAAGTGCAACAAAACCAGTGAGTATGGCGCTAACTGGGGGGGCAAGGGGATTCATGGCTTTGTGTGATTACTGAGTGATTTTGGGTCTGTTCTGTGCTCTGGGAGTGTAATTGTTTCCAGTGAAATATAACTTAGACTCACTTCTCAACCAAGGGCAGTTTCTTTGCAATAGCCACAAGATCGGGTTCAGCTGTCGACCATAACACCCCCTCCCCTCCAGGAGTTGGGTCAGGGACAATTTGGAGCTAAGTGGAATTGAACTGCGAACACAAGCTAATCTCCTAAGCGCAGACCCCTGCTGCTCGTGTGTCTTGTTGCGTGGGTTATAGCGGTCTTTCTTCTGCTCGCAGATGCCCTTATCGGCGTAGATTCCAAGTTGGGCGTCAAGCGAGCTCTGTGCGGTAACATTGTTGCAAGCGACAAGGGTTCTGCCTTATCCAGGCCCGGGGGAAAGTTGAGGCCAAGCGGGCTGTGAAGTTGAAGTCTCTCTTTGTGGCGTTATCTTTTTCTGGGCTTTCATCAGCGTGGCTGGCTGCTCAGTGACAAGCTCTGGGAACAAAGCCGTAGCTGTCAGGAAAAAGCCTGTTACACACTTTGAACACTACATAGACTGCAAGCGCCGCTTGGCAGGGAATATTTAAAAGTAATATTATCTGCTTTTGTACCGCTGTGTGTGCTTCTGTTTGTTAAAAACCAACAGCTGCCAAACTGGCTGGGAAAATGCAACGGGGAGGGGGAAGAAAGTGAATGAGTAATGTTCCTGCTGTTTTATAAGCTACCATGGAGGTGCCCTTGAGCAAGGCACTCCCATCAGTTTTGGAAGAGAAGAGCAGCTCAGTCGTAATACAAATACCCAGCTGTAAATACAATAGAGTAAGTCAATAAACAGATAAATACTCAAATGTATACAAAAATAGATATCTTATTCAAATGAAAGAACAAATACATGCTAAACAAAAATGTATAATAAACTCTCATTTTCGTAACAAAAGAACCAGATTAATTACCAATATTTATTTATGCACCTGTATTAATTTCAGCATGCATTTAGATAGTAACTCTTCTATTTAGTCATTTTGTTCTCCATACACAAACAAGTGTAACTGTGTCCAATGAAGCAAGGTGTTGAAGAGCCCAGTTTTACTCGCTCAGTTGACTTTCTTGAGGCTAATTAAAAGTTGGACCTTCACCAGGCAAACAGCTGACCACATGGCGTTATGAAAACAAAAGTGGAGATGTATACTTAATGCTTTTTACGGCTCCACCTTGACCTGCACACCGAGAGCACGAGACAAAGATATTGGCAAAATCTGTGCTTGAAAGTGTTGAATTGTTGCGCAGATGGCCAGGAGATGCCGGGTGCCTGTGTATCTCTTAATCTCCCTCCGCTATACTGATTTTCTCTCTCACACACACACACACACACACACACACACACACACACACACTGCTTTCAACACCGCCAATCTCGATGACCCTCGCCGAACTCTGTCAACGGTGTAGTCATTTGTCACTTCAGTCGCAGCCTGCAGTTGTCCGAAGGCGCTACGGCAGATGCTGCAGCTGGCAGCGAGGGCTCTGCAGATGACCACCGCTGTCTCACATTTACAGATTGGCCTTGTCAATAAGGGCTGATTGATTGGTTAGTAGTGACCTTATTTTTTTTTTTTTTTTTAAACCAGCCACTCCAAAAAAGGCTTGTATGTATTACTTATTTATTTTAACTCCGACCCTCGAAAAGAGGGTAATTCTGAGGCTGGTGTGACTAGTGATGTCATTATTTCTACAGGTGTTTGGTTGTAAACCAAAAAGTATGGCATGAAGTAAAAGTTTTACTTGCCTGGTAGTGCAAAAAGGCAGGAGGGAGGGGGGCGGCGTGTCACCAAAGTAATTCTCTCCCCTCTGGGAAAAGATATTTCAGTGTGGATCTATACAACGATTTTCACCCCTGTGTTATCTTCTTTAATTAATTAATTGTTTATCAAATTTACTTTGGACCATGATAAAGAATTGTGATGCAAGTTGGCGCTCCCATGACTTTCCTCTAACCCAACTATCAGACCCAAAATCCCAATGATATATATAACAACATTTCAAAAGTATGAAATATACTGAACACATTCATTCTCCACTGAGGATGCACCCATTGAGCATTCCTATCGCACCACTGTTCTGAACAAATTGCATCAGCTTTTAAAACAACATATTTGATAATCCTCTTAATTTAATTAATTCCAGTTCCCTTCCTGACGTGCCACTCAAAAGAGAAATGTTTATGACCCTTAAGAACAGCAAAAATGTTCGGTATGCTATTTCTTCTAACACATTTCTATAGTAAGGTAGAACAAGCATTACAGTCTCAAGTACTATATGGTCTGTTTGGGATTTATATGTCAGGAACACACGCAAAAATGAAAATGACACCTGCAAGTGTTCTGTAACGTCCTTGTGAGCTCGAGTGACATTCTGAAAACAAACACAACTCTCACACAAGCGGAAGCCTCTGGAGAGGTCAGGTGCTTTTTAAGTTGTTATGGTGGTGTCAGGCCGACATGCTGGGCATTCCCAAACCTCCGGGCTAAGCCTTGGGCCGGGGCTGGGTGCAGATGGAGGAGGGAGGCACCTGCACACAAAAACGCAAAGTCGGTCCGGCTGGGTGTAAGGGAGACTTAGCCGGGGGGGCATTTAGCCCAACAACCATCGGGGGCAAATGTATACTGTATTCAGAGCAGGGGACAAGGAGCAACATCCGACATGTGTCTAGTTCGTGCTGCAAGCTGCTTCCGGTTCCTTCCTTTTGTTTGTTTGTCTGTCCAGTCATATGGCTGAAAAAGATTCATCCCATTGTGGTGGGGGAAGAGGTGAAGTAGTGGATGAACTGTGACGTAGCGGTCCCATCACTGAATCTTGACACATATACAACACGAGCAAATGTGCGCACATTCGCTCGTTCGCCTTCCCACTTTGTTGGTAGCTAATCCCCGATATTCATCGCAACGGTGTTGTAGATCGCCATGGGTGCACACTTGATTGTTTGAATACTCTGATAGGATAATTGCATTTATTGCTGTTCTGTAATCAATTAATCGGAGAGCCTCTTCAGTTGGGTTACAGAGAAGATAACAACTGCTGATTTACACTTGAATGTTAAAGAACTGTTGTTAATGTTTTTTTGTACATGGACTTTTCCCCTCACCTTTGTTGATAAATATCTTTGGACAAATCTGCACTGCACTGCCTGACATGAACTCTTTACAAAATGAATTTATCTTAAAGAGTTTCTCCCACCACTGAATACAAAGTCTCCCTAAAATTTTTGATTTTCAATGTTTTATACTGTAGGAATTTTAAATGTCTTGGGATATTTGACAATTGGACTAAATAAGAAGTTTTTACCTTGTGCTCACGGAATTTGTCATACAAAGCCATAGTTTATTAATCAATTCAGGGCCTTTCAATTCCTGAGTTAAGTTCCTGGGGCTCCTTAGTTCCTACCACTAATTGGTAAAAAAACCAACAGCAAATGTGTTTGAATCAGGGGTTTTCTTACCAGTCTGACAACATGAGCCCCCCCCCCCCCCCAGACAAACTCAAGACCACTGTCGCTTCCCCCCTAACGGCAAAGCTTGGCAGTGTCCCGAGGGGATTAGCGGAGGCTCTGAGGCTGGCTGATGGACAGGTAGCTGAGATAGGAGGTTTCTCCTCCGATCAGCCATCTGCTGACATCACGTTGGCTGCGCGGACAATTTAAGTAGACTTATCACGGCCTCCCTTCTTTTTTGCTTCGCTGTTGCAAGCTGACAAATCTGATGGACTCATCGTACATGGTACATCGACATAGCGGTTACACTCGGCATGTGAAGTCATCTTACCCTAAGTGTGCTCCTCCCACAACACTCTGGACCAGGAGTGGACTGAAGTGGGTGTCTCTCGCCCCTCCCTGAATGGGGACCATGAGCGACTAGAGGGTTCTTCAAAGGCCTTTATGATTACAATGTCTTTTGTTGCAACACATGCTTGCTTTCATCTTGACTCGCAGCCCAACCCTCTCCTCTGTCATGGTAAATACAAGGCCTTTGGGTAGTGCTCACTGGACAGATGGACAAACAGCCAAGACAAAAGGAGAAAGATCATATTTGAACATCCATTGTGTCAACTATTTGATGTATTGATGACCTTCACAAGACCTGGCACTTTTCGTTTCACCAAACACACCGTTAACGCCATTTTGCCACGCTAATTCCACCGGGACGATTCATAAAGCAGTTGTGATTAGCACATCACAACGGCATCGCTGTTATGATGTTGCCAGCGGAGTTCCTGGTGAATGCATTTGTCATAATGACGTGTTCGATACTGAACACCCACCACGACCAACCATCCCGGGGAACAGTGGATTGCAAACTCTCAGATCAACTAAATTGAACAGATTGAACAGAAGAAGATGGACAGGAAAAGGGGGGAGAGATGTATGCGGGCTGTTCTCATACATCGTTCATAGCTATACCTACGAAATAATGAATCACCAAAGTCAATATGATGAGTAGGCAAAATCGTGGACCAGCTATCCGACAATCATATTTAGTGTTTCGTTGGACCAAAAGATATTAAATTTACAATAATATAAAATCAGTAGTTTCTCACATTTGAGAAGCTGGACCCAGAGAATGTTCGACATTTAGTGCTTGAAAAACTACTTCAACAATTGACCAATTTATAGAGATTTCTTTTCTTTTCTTCTACCAATCGCGTATCGGGGTAATAGTTGGGATAGAGGGATGTTTTGCCATGTGCACGGGAACTTTGCTGAGATTCATTACAATAACTTTTTTGTTATGAGGCCGCTGGTTTCCCATCTCAAGAAGAGCGATCTGAAAACTTCAGATTAGCTTCAACACCAGTTAAACTCATCGCTTTAAATTGGGGATTCCCATCGGGAACTTGCTCAAGAATTCTTTTCGTACTTCAAAAGTAGAAATTCACAATCCAAACTGGTAGCTTTTTCTTGATTAATCATTAATGGCCTTTCGACAATAAGTTAAACTTTTTAAGTTTCCTCAGAAACTGTAAGCATCTTTCTATTCTCATCCCGCCTTTACAGAAATATCCCTGTCCTGTTAAGTCTCATCAAGAAAAGAAATTGACCATATTTTGAACATATTTTCCAAAGAGTTGAACTTTTTTACTTTAAGATATTACATTTGGGTTCTTCTTTTTTTGGGTCAATGACTCCCCCCTCCCAATCCCACCCAATCCATTATCTTGGCCTCCTGCTTCCTTCATCCCTGTGCCTTGAATACCTTGAATTAGGGACGATCCATCTGGACTAGTGTCAGATTAGAAGTCTGTTAGATTTAGGACGCAAAAGTGTATAAGTGTGGCTTAAAGTCTGCATATATATTATCTCTTCGGATACGGCATATGCCCCAACACCTGAGAGGTAGATTACAGCCCTTGTCGTACCTAATTTAGAGTCTTGTTTCAAGTCTACAGCAGCAGGGTGTTGAAGTTAGCCCCATTAGCCCACCGGCTAACTGGGCTAATCACTCCTCTACTTGATTAGCCAGACATTTGGGTAGCGGCCAAGTAGTGAGTGAACGGCTTTCGAGTTCGCTTCCTCTTGCGCCATATCCATTAATCCTGAGCCCTTTCCACCCCTGACAGATGGGGTAGCTTGTCTAGGATTGCTTAGGAATTTACAAAAGGAATTAAGTGGTGTGTGTGTTTGTGTGTGTGTGTTGGGGGTGTGTATGTAGTTGCAGCAGAGAGCGCCATTTAATCTCCCATAACTAGCCTTTTATTACTAGCTCCAGGCGGCACATTGTTGAGTCTGGCGCTCATCCTCATCGAGCGCCTTTCTTTTCTCCTGTTACTAAAAAACAAGTCGTCAGTCAGGCAGGTGCGTGAATATAGCCTTCAGAGTGCGAGGCACGGTGTCACAGTGTTTTTTTTTCCTGCTCTGCCTCTACACGCCCTGCAACTGTATTCATGTGTTTGGATAAAAACATACCTGTTGGCAGAGTTTTCTGAGTTTGTAGATTTGCTTTTGTGCTTGTACAGACAAGGGACATTTGATTGTCTGTGCAATGAGGTCTCATTGTGTGTGTATTGACATGAATGTGCATACTGTATGTATTGTGTGTATGGTTGGTGAGGAACGTGTCTACCCGAATGGGAATCGGGCCGCATCAGTATCTGGCAGCGGTAATTAGAATCAGCGGGAGAGGTTGTCGTTGCGGCTTTGATCTTCCACGTCGCCGCACCGTTTCGATTCTTCCCAGTCTCCAAAATTGGTTGCAAATAGAAATCCCCGTCTGCGGTGGCGGTTCACATCTTCCCGGCTTTGTACTCGTTTTAATACGCTACTGTGCTTCAGAGGACGATGTAAAAAAAATAGATTGTAATGAGAAGTGTCTGGATAATGGCATCTTAGATGAAATTTAGGCCAACACATGAGTGTCTGTGCAAACCTGTGACATGGGAGTTTTCAAGTTTTTAGTGCAATTTGTCCTCATCATCTGGCTTCCCCCGCAAACCACAGCAGCTTTATATATATATATATATATATATATATATATATATATATCAGTTGTAACCTCAAACTGCTTTTTCCCGCTGCATTATTGTGATTGCTCTCACTTAAATGCTCTGGTGCTGTTATTTTGACGGGTAGAGTTGGTTCCATATTGTTAATATTGGCAATCATAGTGTTAGCAGGCGAATTCACAGCACATATATGTGGACGGCCTGTAGACAAGGTGGGTTGGTGTTGGGTTTGTAAATCGGAACGCCTCAAGCCTTACAGACGAAATCCAGGTTATATTTTAAGGGGTATTTTAGTGATTTTATACGTGAAGCTCAGGGCCTTTATACACCTGGGGAGTCACCAATAAACGACACAAAAATGTGAAATACTGGGCTGTGAATACAGTTGCAGCATTTCTTTTAAATGAAAGTTTCTGATAGATTTGCCAACTACAAGGCTCCTATTGACCAGAGCTGCATCTCACAGTCTGTCTGAGGTAAATATGAATTAATTAATAATATATTTTCTTTCGAGCGACATATTGATCAACTGCTGCGGCTCAACTTGACAGTTTGTGACACTTGTTACACTTGCGGACATTTTTTTTGGTCTGCACCGCAAAAATTCATCAAGGTTCAATTCCCGGCTTTGAGTTTGAGGGTGGATGGGGGAAAGGGTGGCATCATGCGGTGGGTTGTGTGATGTGTCACACATCTGTTACTACATAGTTTTTGATCAGACCTCGTCTACGAGCGTGTAGTATCTTTAGCCCTCTTCCCAAACAAGCATTGAAGCAGCATGTTTTGGCATCTCATTCCCCCAAATGTCCACATTTCCAGCGTATTGATCATTGCCTCTTTGGCTAAATGAGAAATGTAATGACTTTTCCATCCAGTGTGGTTGACCTCATACTGGTGTTTGTCTTAAATTCCAATAATCCCAACAGTTAACTAACTAGCTGGAGGGGGTTGCTGAGCAAAGTACCCTTTGTGAAATAGATTTAATTGTTCTTTTTTCGACCTCCGCAGTGTAATCGGTAATGCCTCAAGGCTTTGCGACTGAATTCTCACTATGTTATAATGGAAACGAACCAGGAGTTGGTGGAAACCCTCAGGACTCGACTAGAACACGTCAAGTCTTCACAATCTAGTCCGCCGTGGTGTAGTCCAACTTGAGTGTGACTTTATTTTGTATTTTTTTAATATATGTACTATTTACTTTGGACTCGAGTGGAACAGTAGCGCCTGTAAGTGTGTTTAAATAGTGTGGTTTTAGCGAAAATGCATGTGTTTGGGAGCGTACGGCGAGTGAGACTTGGATTATACTGCTAAGAAATGTGTGAGAGTTTGTAAATGTCCTGCTGTTCAACGTGGCCCCCATTTACTTAAAATTCATCAAGCATTCATAATTTTTTTATTTTGTATTCTTGGTTAGTCGTGGAGGCTTGACATTTTCTTCAATAATTCAAATTTACTCGGGCTGTTTAATTGGTATGCAAACGGTCATTGTATTCATTTAACGTTCAGACCCTTAAGAGCTCAATGCTGGATCAAAATCTCATCCTTCTAGTGGCCACTCGGGCCTGGGTGGCATCCATTTTTTAAAGGGCACGAAGGCAAAATGCCACGGCCTATCAATAAAACAAATTTTAAATCCATGAAAATGAAGAATTTAAATTACAGATTAAGGATTATTAAAAAATGTTATTACTGAAATAAATTTTAAGAAGCTGTTTCTATTATAAAATAATTTATTGGTTTTCAAGATATTTCAGTGTGGATCTATACAACGATTTTCACCCCTGTGTTATCTTCTTTAATTAATTAATTGTTTATCAAATTTACTTTGGACCATGATAAAGAATTGTGATGCAAGTTGGCGCTCCCATGACTTTCCTCTAACTTTCCTCTAACCCAACTATCAGACCCAAAATCCCAATGAAAGTTGAGTGTTTTGCCTGCCCGATTTTGTCATGTTTCCTTGATATTTGCTCTTCTACAATAAGTGGGCCAAATAGAGGGGTAGAAGGAGCAGGTTTGGGGTGCATCCCCTCAACCTCCTGTTTTATGGTATGTTTTGCCTCAATCCCATTGAACCTTTTTGCCGTTCAAGATAAAAATCATGCTGAAATCCAATATTGTCATAATGCCTCACTGTACGGTTCATCGTATTGCGCTGCCTCAGATGTATGATGAATATTGATAACCAACAAATTAGTTTTCCTCCAAGGCCAATGTTTGAAAGTAATGAACTGGTCCAACCCGGAGCACGGACACCAGCAGGGAGCTCTGCAGCTAGTTAACAACAGATGATTTCAATAGTATGTAAAGTATTTTGTCCCCCGACGTGCAGGGTTGAGGTGCGTTACGTAACATGAAACCTGCATGTGTGTTCTAATCTCCCGTTGCCGAGGAGGAAAGGTATACAGATGCAGCAACATACACAATGCAACACGGCACTACAGATGATCCGTTTCATTCCCACACTGGGCTCACTGTCAGCGAATATTGAATGCGTCTGACCCAGTTGCCAGAGGCAGCGCGGGAGATTACTCCCTACATTTTTTAACAATGGAGCAAATTTATTGGATAATAAGGCCCGGAGCTGTTTTGATGTGGAGTTATTTATTTATTTCCTCAAGACCCAGTTCGTTCCTCTTAGCAAACCGACAGCAAAAAATGATGAGGAATTGTTTCAGCTAAAGTGTGTCACTTAAAAAAACCTTGCACTGTTTACTGTTGTTCCTTTCCTCAGTAGGGTTGGGAAACTCTGCCAGTGAACTCCAGCTGCATTAACAGTACATGTACACAGCCTTTGCCTCTTTTTGCTATTTTAATTCTTTATAATGACTGTCTGTTTACTTGAACAGAGAGTCATAAACACACACATGAATACAAGCATGCTAACCAGCACATACTCATAGTCTCCCCGTTCTGGTCGTCCTGTCGGGGGATCACTCAACTATTTAAAGACATGATGCTCTGCAGGCAGTGCGCGCCTCCGTTCACCTCATCAGCATCAGCACTCATCACGTCTATGACGGACCAGGATTACAGGTGATTACGCCTGACAATCGGAGGTCTTCTCCAAGCATCGTTGACGGACAAGTGGCATTTTGGCGAGGTTCAATGACTAATCAATGTTCGGTCAAACAGGACATCACAGACAACTTTGGAAAGAGTTTTGATATCAGAAAAATCTTTGCTTGTATTTTTAAGGGGATGCAGGTAGCGAGGATGCACAATTAATTACATTTTCTTTTCGACTGTAATATGGCATACTGCTATTTTAAATAGCGGGAGGACGTTATGGGGTGGGGTACGAAACAGGACCAAACGCCAAAGCAACAGTTAAAAAATAATATTTATTTACAAAAAAACTAATGACGAGCCTCCAACAGGCCGAGAGGGAAAAAAGGAGCAAGAAACAAAAACAGGAATCAAAAAACAGACAAGAACAAGACTCACAAAAACCCAGGAATCCGACGGAACAAACACAGTCTAGTTACACTCAAACACGCAGTACAATCCCACACAAGACAAACAGGATTTAAATACACAGGGGAGGGGCAGGTGATTAGACACAGCAGGAAACAATTAGCAGCCAGGGCAGACAATCAGACAATCAGAGGGACAGGAAGTGCAGGGGAACAGAGGACACAAGAGGCAAGGACCTTCAAAATAAAACCGGAACACAAAACACACCACATCATAACAGTACCCCCCCCCCCCCCCCCAAGGGGCGGATTCCAGACGACTCAGAGACAAGAAAAACTTAGTCCCCTAGGGTGGGTGGAGGGGAGCCGGAGGAGGGACCTGGAGTCCAGCAGTCCGGGGACTGGGCCGGAGGACGGCCACCAGGTGGGGAGAACCAGTCCGGGGGGCGGGCCGGAGGACGGCCACTGGGGAGATGCGCTCGTGCTCCGGCGGGGAATGGGACCGGGACTCAGAAGGAGAAGGAGACTGGGACTCTGAAGGAGAAGGGGAAGGGGACTGAAGGGGACTCTGGGACAGGTCGGGGCGACGGTGGGGAACCCGGTGACGGGGAGACTTGGGACGGATGTAGGGCGGCAGCGGGGACTTGGGACGGCTGCAGGGCGGCAGAGGGGACATGGGACGGATGTAGGGCGGCAGCGGGGACATGGGACGGATGCAGCGGGGACGGCTGTCAAAATAATATATATAGTATGGTGTCAAAGCTGCAAATAACCCCTGGTTTTCGGCCATTGATATTTTCAAGCGTTAAACTCGACAAAATCAATTGGAAGCTGTCATCAATCAATGATATTAATTAGGCTCAGGGCCCAACTAGGGTTTAAAAAGTTTAATCTTTCTTGTAATTTGCTCAATTCTTTCATGCAACCTTTGAAACAATCGCCATTTCACCAGATAGCCACGGTATCACATTCTTTGCTGAAAGTCTTGCCACTTTGCTGGAGTTATTTTTGAAGCTGAAGTGCTGTGGAGTCTTCTTTTTTTACCCGGGAAAGCTGTAGCAGCAGCTCAAGCTGACACAGGCAATCTCTCTCTCTCTCTCTCTGGTCTCTCTCTCTCTCTCTCTGCTCTCTCCTCACCGCAGAGAGCTGCAGGATGGCTCCCACTCTGTGAGACTTAACACCCCGTGTCTTTTTTTTTAGACTCCTCACACAAACACTTGTACACACACACACACACACACACACACACACACACACACACACACACACACACACACACACACACACACACACACACACACAGGCACACTCCTTTGGGGATTTGGTCACTACCTGCCATGGACGCCTGGTCAGCTGGGATTTTACTGTTCATTTAAAGTTGCAGACACCTTCATGGATTATGATCCCGCATTTTTTATTTCTCCTACGTTTTAAAATCCTATTAAATTATCATAACCTGGTTGCAACAAACAACAAGTGTGTCGCATGCAGAAATGTTTCTCATCATGTTTTTTTGGAGCCCTATTAGGCATTCTGTGGGACAGCTGGAGTGAAGCCAGGTCCCTGCTCTGCCTCGGTGGTTTGGTTTGAGGGTCTGTGTACCTTCTCAGTAATCAGAGCAGTTAAATGGATATGTTCCTCTGATAAGTGTTTCCCTTGATGCGGTCCTCACCTGACCACAAACCATTTATCGCCAGAGAGAGAAGATGACCTTAAATTACCCGATTAGCCCGATCAATCCAAGCGACTCACAGCACGGTGGTGGTTGGAGCGGAGTGGCGGCGTGATCAACTTCACTGTTCTACCTGAGCAGTGTTTCCCCCACCGTTAGAATAGGGGGGCGGGGCGCCCCCCTGAAAAAAACCTCCGCCCCCCTGTAATTTTCTCGACAGCACCAGATCACAAGTCGTCATTTAAGTTTCTCTTTCCTATAGAACAGGTCTACACCTTGTTCTGTTATTAAACAAACTAAACGGCCGTATTTTATTGATCTTATCCACACACAGCTTGTCATTTCGGTCTCTACATGGTCGCGTTAACACTTCTCCTTTGCTCTGCGTCGCACAGAGGAGTTCCGCCCTGAAGCGCACAGACACGTGGGCGCGCACAGACAGGTGAGCGCTGAGCACACAGCAGCGGACAGAGAGCGTCGAAAAATATGTCGCGTGAAAAGCAGACCTATATCTGCGTTTTAAACGCTCACAGGGTGAAGATGGCAACAGCAGCTCTCATGTGAGGAACACCGCAGCTCTCTGAACCCGGAGCAGCTCTCCTGCTCCAGGTGAAAGAGCCAAAGTGCTCGTGTCTTGTACCAACAAGCTGCTGGCTTCACATATTACAAAAGTACAAAGTACACGGACATAAAACTAAGTCATTAATAAATACAATGTTTACGTTATGCCGTTAACAGGTTACGCTTGCGCATGCGCATAGCGACTCGCCGACTTTTGGCTCTTTGCCAGAAGTCTCCGTGACGTCCTTTCTGCTGCTGCGTCTCTCAAAACAGAAAACAGATCTCAGATCAACGTTGAACATGAATTGTATCAAATCTACAACCCCGTTTATAAAAGATGTGTAGAGGCTCACTGCTCCACTAATACTGATGCAACCTGATGCTCACATATCTGCACTCATTCTGTTTTGTTTGGCAAAAAAAAAACAGCTTATTGTTTTCCACAATGAGCTATTTAGTAGTAACTAAATATTAGTTATTTTTTTGCACAGATATAACTGTGCAAAAAAAAAAGTGATTGCAATTTAAAAATAAAAAAATGTCCGATGGAGCAATCTGATTTACTTGAAAGTGATTGCAATTTTCTTTATTCTGTTATTTCTAAAAGCACAGATGGAGTCACAAAATGAAGTTATTTACAGAAAAAGTTTGAGAACCACTACTTTAAGTGTTTGTGTTGGTGTCGTCGCCGCCGTGCCGCCGCCCCCCGAAGCTGTAAACCTAGGGGAAACACTGCTGAGGCACATACAGTATAATCGTGGTTTGCACGAATGGAAGTAAAAACCTGCTGGAACTATTTGTTGTATAACAATCAAAGTCAAAACAATCTTCTTTTTTTCTTTTTTTTTTGCGGCATCCCACATGGCCGCGTCAGCTGTGTCCTTCCTGATAAACGCGGGATAAAATTATCCATTGTTGTGTTCGCCGCTCATTTTTGTCCCCCGACGACCCACTTATGTCGGGCCATTATTGGGCTGATATTGTGTCGTCTGAACCCAGAATTAATAAATGGAAATCCTTGAAATTTCATACATTTATCTCCTGCCAACATGTGAAATTATGTAATGTGCCTGAGGAGACAAATGCAATGTTATTTTAACCCCCCCCCCCCTTATTTCTATACATTTTCCTTCCAGCTTTTTGCGTGGACCGCGATCAAAGACCTTTTTTTTCTTTTTCTCAAAGCAACAGACGCCTCTGCCAGCTGCAGTCACGCTGAAGGAGACGAACACAAGCGGGCCAGCTTTTTTTGTTGTAGTCTTTTCTTTTTTATTTACATTTTCCAGCTTTTCCTCCTCCTCCTCCTCTTCCTCGTCTGATCGTGCAGCGAGTGTTTGTTTACACACGAGACTCCCCAAAAAACCCAACAACATTCCCCTCGTCTCACCTGAAAAGGCAAAAGGCATTTGAATAGCGCCTTTCGAATCGTCCAGCCGCTTGAAGCTCTTGACACCAACATGTTTTCCGCCCATTCACACACAACTTGCCTAGGTGCCACCTGCCCATCGAGACCAAACAAATTCCCATCGTTTTTTTTTCTTCTGTACAGGATGCTTCAGCTGTTCCGAGAGGGAGGGTGGCAACGCTTTTGACTCTACGATCCCGTTACAAGATGGGTACGGTCGCTCTGAACTACCACACTGGTTTTCCTCGCTTTGTTTTACCGTGGCCCTAAAAAACAACAGAGGGCTTCCACGCTGGAAACTCTTCCGCGGACAGCGGCTTTCAGCAGGGAGCCGAGTCTGTAATTTCCCTGCCTCTGCAAGAAAACACAACGCTTGAGATTGACTACACATCTGTTTGCACCAACTCCTCGGTTGGAGGGGTCGGGGGGCACACACATACACACACACACACACACACACACACACACACACACACACACACACACACACACACACACACACACACACACACAACGAAGAGTCATCACGCTGGTACTTTAATTGATCCTGTTGTCAGAAGGAGCCCCCTACTGATTTTTATGGCGAAGGGGGGAAGGAGGGAGGGGGATGGAAAGCAGACGGGAGAAAAGGGAGCTGACAGCTTTGTAGATACATGGTCGAGTAGGATAGCGTGGTGGGTGTGCTATGTGAGGAATGCCGGCTCGTGTTGTAACTAGAACTCCTGAAAGGCCCTGTTCTTTCCATAGCGCTGGGACAGTTTAGACCCCGTTTTGGCATGCAGCCTGACGCCCAACCCTTCTATCCGTTTCGTTATCAATGTGCCTTTTTGTGCCTTCAGGCTCTTGTTTTAATCTCCAGCAGCAACAGCTCCTCCAGCAGCAACAGCTCCTCCAGCAGCAACAGCTCCGCAATAACCGCAGAATGATTACATCAAAACACGAAGCGAAACCCGCACCCCGTTTGTGCAGATTCATTTTACCGTTTGGTAGAGAATCCCCCCCACCCCAGAAAAAGCTCCTGGTGAGCATTTCTGTCGTGGGAGGCTCCAGCGGTTGGAAATGATCTCCTAACCGTGGAAGTGAGAATGCCTTCTTTATCCACTAAGCTGCGGAAGAAATGGCAGACATTCTGTATCAGGGAGTTCCCACGCGTCCTAGAAAACCTTGGCAAAACGGTCGACCCATTTCATAGTCCGTGAAAACGCATATCACGTGCCGGTTGGATGACTTTCTCTCCAACTTGTTTTAAATGTTTGAATAATGTTAAATTGGCCGTGCATGTTTGGTTCAATTTGTCACAATTTGTAAGCATGCAAGAGACGATTTCATGGATGAGTTCTTGCCGAGGACGAGCACGTCTTTGAAATCAGACTTCCACGGAGAGGAACCGCGTCTGTAAGACCAGCTATATCATTACTGGAAAGGTCCTGCAAAATGATCTGTAGAAAAGATTGGGAATATTGTCGAAAGTCTGTATATTTTGGGACAGTTCTTCTCTTGACGTTTTTTAAAGCTTTTTAATTTTATGCACAGAAAACCCAACTGCACTGGCAATCGGAATATTTTTCACTTTATGACTTCTGGGCTGAAAGATAACATCAATAAACCAGAGAGAAAGAACTGCATCCTTAATCGGCGCTCCAGTGGGAACCCATTTATACGCTACATATTCACAAATGACTTCATATTCTCTTTTTCATTTTGTTTTATATGGAACATTTATTCAGATTTTCTATAGCAAGTTTTTTTCCCACAGCTTCTGCTGTTAAGCATCCCCTTTGATGATGTAATCCATTTTTCTTTTCCACAAGTTTTGTTCATACATTTATACTGAACGGATCATTGCGATTTATTACAAATAGTTTTGGCCATCAAACCGCTGAATTATGAATAATATTGCTTTACCAAGTCACTATCCGAGACATGGGTAGCAGCAACATAACTAAAAAGAAGTCGGATGGACCAATAAACATGAGCAGAGAGACTTCCCGGCGTGTTCATAATTAGGATGATGTTAATCCTTTAACATGTTTCAAGTACTGTGATTGTTGCTATCAATTGTATTTGCTTTCCTTTTTTGTATTCCTTTGCTATGCATTCATATTATATTATATAATGTGATACAATGATCACATAATGATGTACAATATGGCTGTACATGTATTACAGTCTTCTTTTCGATAGTCAGCAATAGCGTTACTCTCATTTGTACACGAAAAGATAGAAGTAGTTGTGTGAAGAATACAAAAAGGAAGCCAAAACAAAACTGCCTTATTCTAGCACCTGTGCTCACCTGGCCGATTGCTATGAGGTGGATAAGCTAACGTTACAGACATTTTCAGATTGGCCAGTCACAATAATAATTTTATCAACTTATTGTACGATATATGGACATGACAACACTTTAGCCAAACATCCATCCATCCATCCATTTTCGGCCGCTTATCCGGGGTCGGGTCGCGGTGGCAGCAGGTTCAGCAGGCCGACCCAGGCTTCCCTCTCACCCGCAACACTTTCCAACTCATCCTGGGGGACCCCGAGGTGTTCCAAGGCCAGCCGGGAGATATAATCCCTCCAGCGTGTCCTCGGTCTTCCCCGGGGTCTCCTACCAGTTGGACGTGCCTGGAAAACCTCTAATGGGAGGCGTCCAGGAGGCATCCTGACTAGATGCCCGAACCACCTCAGCTGACTCCTTTCGACACGAAGGAGCAGCGACTCGACTCCAAGCTCCCTCCCTTTAGCCAAACAATGTTTTCTTTGTTGTTTTAGACTGTGTGTGGTTTTATTTCATATATGTTTTATTCATTAAGAATATTTTACTATCTTTTCATATTCCAATTCCAATGTCTGAATATTCTTAAGAATTAAAAGACCCATTGCTCTTTTACAGGATGTACAATAATATTGTTTATTGCAATCATTTCTGGCACAATCAATTCTTCAAGTTATAATTTTTTTGTTATTTTTTCCCAATCACGTAGTTGTTTAGGCTATAGAATGTCAGAATAAAGTGAAATATGGCCATTACAATTCCCCATAGCCTCAAATGGCTTGTTCTGTTTTACCATCAGAGCTTCAGTTTCTAATGCTGCCAGAGACCGTTTGACATTTCTAAGTCACATCATAAATGTCTTAAACAACGAATCCATCCATCAAAAAGGAGACGATTAATGTTCTGCCAATCAACTGATTGATCTATTGACCAGCCGTTTCATCACTAATCTCTACGGGTGGTACCAGTCTGAAACCTTCACCTCTGGTCAACTCTGCTTGACTTTCACTTCCCGTCTCTCTTTGTCACACACACACACACACACACACACACACACACACACACACACACACACACACACACGTGATTTCCCACAACTAAGTGGGAGAAAACAGTGAGGGAGATTGAGTGCAATGAATGGCTCAGTATTAAGAGGCCTTGACAATCTGGTTCCTTCGTGGGTCCTGGTGGACAGTAGGGCCTTTACAGTAGGTCTCTCTGCTGTAGGATGTCCGGGGATCTATAGCTGTGTGAGAAGAGCTTCCAGCCCTCATTAGAGGCTGGAGAATGGATGTATGACATTTGAAGTCTGGAAACTTAGTTGGATATCTTTTTAAAATGAGACTTTAAACTTGAAAGGTTGAGCCGAGCTTTGGGATGATGGCCAGATTTGATTGGCATTGGATTGTGCATGTAGACGAGTTAGTAGACGTTTAGACTTTCTACCCTTTTAGATAAAATACATTTGATACAAATACGCTTTCATTGCAAACCTAGCCTTCTATTTAGGTTCCGAAGGAAAATATGTCAACTATGCAACTGCCGAGTACAGTTTGTCAATTAGTTTAAGCAACTTGTATTCAATTTGAGACATTGTGAACAGTCTGTGATTCTTGGTTAACACACATGGAAGCAGGACTAATGAAAATGACGATAGACTAGAGAATGTTCCCTCCTGGAGTAAAGTATGAATGAGTAAGACATGGGACAAGTATCAGTCTGTCCATTCCAAAATGAGTGGCAGAAAAAAAAAAAGGAAAAATAAAAACTTGTCCAGTCTTGCTCACTGAATTATGCTATTTTTGTGACTGGGTGCTGCTGTTGAAAAAAACGAAAACATGTACTATTTTATCCTGGCGTGCTTGTGTTTAATGTTTGTCGCTGTCGATTCCAAAGAGCCGATAAGATAAGCAGTGTAGATGAGGTGGAATGCCACGTTTCCGCGAGGCAGAATCACTTTGTTTATGAATCATTTGGCCGCGAGGGTGTCGACGCGCTGAGAGAGAGAGAGAGAGAGAGAGAGAGAGAGAGGGGAAGGGTGAGGCAGCAGGAGTTGAGGAAAGCTTCCCATCCTGTCGGGGCTGTCAGGTTGTTTGAAGGAAGGGAGCGACGACAGGGAGAAGTGCAGGAAGAAAAGAAAAAACACTATGAAAACACACACGGGGTCCGGCAGGGATGGAGGGATTTCTGGAGAGCTCTGATGAAAAGACAAATATGTCACTGAATACTAATGCTCTTTTTCCATTCCCTCCCTCTGTCTCTGTCTCGTTCCAGAGTTGCTGGGCTCCGCCAAGAGACTCAACATCAACTACCAGGACTCAGACGGGTGAGAGGCGTGTGTGTACGTGTATGTGTGTGTGTGTGTGTGTGTGTGTGTGTGTGTGTGTGTGTGTGTGTGTGTGTGTGTGTGTGTGTGTGTGTGTGTGTGTTAATGTGTTAGTCAGCCCGTGAGATACGCGTGAAGGTGAGTCTAAAGAATGCAATGGAGGAGTCACTGTGTCTTGATTGACATGCATATTGCAAAATAAAATAAAAGCCCAACCTGTGCCTCCTGTTTTGTCTTCAGGCTCCACCACGGTGTGAATCATAACATCGTCCCACACATGTTCCGACATATAGTGCCCTTCGTAGTTATTATCTCCTTTTCAAACACGTTGAAAATTACAGGAAATTAATTTTGTTTAGTTCAAAGCAAGAATGCGCCTTTTTAATATACCTTTTATATCTGTCAAACCGGTTTGAGTTCAGAAAAGTACTTTATTCTGTTCTGAATATTCAGCTAAATTCAAGATAAGTTAATAGTAATCAGAGTAGTTTTAGTTGACCGTATAAATATCATATGATGCAAAAAGGCTGTGGCTAAACCTACATGTCCAGGGGAAAAGTCATCATCCTTACACCTTGGAATCGCTGATTTCCGGGACTTTCGATTCCTCATATCTATGTGAGGGAGAAAAAAGAACGCTGCAAAAGCGTGGCAGTAATAAACACGAGGGGGAGCATCCTATTATTATATTTTTTCCCCCTGTTAATGCAATGTAAGCAACACATCCGCATTTGAAGCGGCAGCTCGGCTTCTCATTGGTTTGAACAGACGACACCACATCGCCCCAATCCTGGCTTCTCTCCATGGGCTCCTTGCTTGTTTTTAGAATTGATTTTCAAGATTTTACTGATAACTTTTAAAGTTTTATGAGCCAACCTGCAGCCTTAGATCATCAGGTGGGGCCCTTCAGGCTGTTCCAAAGTCGAGGCTGAAAACTTAAGGTGCTTTTGCCATCAGGGCCCTTCAGCTTTGGAACGGCTTGCCTGAGGAGATGAGGCTTACATAATCAGAAATGTCTTTTTAAATCACTTCTTAAAACCCATTTCAACTGACTGGCTTTTATGTGATGGTGTCTCTTCTTTACTGCTTTATTTGATTACTGATAGTATTATTTATTTTACAAAATTATGTAATAAAAAATAAATAAATGAAGATGTATTTTATTATATCGATTAGTTTTATTGTTTTGTCTATTGTACTGTTTTATCAGGGTTTATCAGGGTTAGTTTGTCTTGCTTTGTTGGGCCTCACTGCTGAGCTTTCTGTTTCTGCTTTTGTCTGTCAAAGCACTTTGTTGACTCTGTTTTTAAAGGTTCTATATAAATAAAGTTATGCTTGGCTAAATAACAAAGCTCACAGTTAACGTTAACATAGGTTGCACTGAGGTACATTATAGTTGCATTTCCACCACAAAGTTTAGTTCAATTCGTCACACATGAGAATGGTTTTGCATTTCCATCAGCAAAAGCTGTGTATAATACCTAGTACCTGGTTCTTTTACTAGAACCACCTCAGTCGAGGTTCCAAGTTAAAACACTGCAGATCCCTGATTGGTCAGAGAGAATCGTCGCTCGGGCGACATGGGAAATCCTGCACAGACGCGGCATTTTTAAATAGCTATTCACAGAACCCGGATAAAAATAATAATATGTAAGCCCACAAAACAACGAAGTGCAGACGTTCCTCTGCTTCAAAAAGAGATTCAGCATGTCCCTTTTTTAAGATGATGTCACAGCACTTGCGCACGGCGTCGCTACTGGAAGAGAATCCTGTAACCACACAAAATATGTGGTATGAAATGTTGCGTGGCCAATTCTTGGGGGCTGGGTTTGAAACGGCAAAAAAATAAATAAATTTAGGCTTTGTGCTTGTCCATCCAGTTGATTTTTATTATATTTTTTAGCTCGAGCAAAGGAGCCCGTCAGACATGCAAAGAATCCCCCTCTGCAAAGTCGCTATGCGTGTTTATGTGTAGGCCTACAAGCAATGTGTGGGTTGGCCGAGGCCTGCGACGTGTATCTACATGCAGGGTCAGTGCAGTGTGTGGGAGGTGATACACAATGGGGGTGTTGAAATTAAACATGTCATGTGTGTGTGTGTGTGTGTGTGTGTGTGTGTGTGTGTGGCACAGAGAAAGGGGTTACCTGTGATATATGAGATCAGTGCAGAGGGGATGAAAAGGATGGGGAAGGTTAGCAAACAGGCGCTTGTCACTGAGTCAACACCACCCCAGAGAGAGATTGAGACTGTGTGTGTCTCTGTAGAAAGGGGGGAGGGGGGCTGTAAGGGACTCCGGATATGGACGTGGTATGGGGTACATGGGTGGGTAAACAAACGTGTGTGTGTCCGTGGCTGAGGGGCATGAATGACTAAACAATGCAACTGATAAGATAAGCCCATTCACGGTCTGGAGATCCCTCAGATGTTATATCGGCACAGGCCGACGTCTAAATATACTAATGTTTAGCTTGTCAAACCTCACAGAGTGTCGCAAAGTGCGGTAACTAATTAAAAACCAACACATTCTAACCACCAACTCGTCAAACATTGCAGCTTGGTCAGTGGCGCTATGCTTTAAACTGTGGCGCTCTGGGTACCCCTCTCACGTCTGAGTCATGAGTCAGTTTACGCTCTTTCATGCATTGAGTCTTTTTAACATAAACTTCCATGTTCACAAGAAAACTTATAGTTTCTGCTCATTACATTCATTCAGTCTCTTTTTAAAATGTACTTCCAGCGTAGGTTTACTACGTTTTTATGTTCACTTCCGCAGCATTACTACTTAGTTCGGCAACAAAAGTACTTTCAAGTAACTTAACAAAAGTAAGGCAAGGTAAGGCAAGTTTATTTGTATAGCACATTTCAACAATGTCACATTGTTCATACTACTTTAGTAGAAATGATACCTCCATTTTTTCCAGAGAGATAATTGATCAGGCATGTCAATTTGATCCTTTGATTAATTGAACGTACCTATTTGTTGGGCTTTGTGTGTTTTGATTTAAAAAAACTTAATGTGAACAAACTGCATTTGTTTTCCATGAAAAAGTTAGTTTACCTTTTTAAACACAACAATTGACGTGATCTTTTGCAAAAGCTAAAGTAAGTTCTCTTTCCAAAAGTATCCCCGCTGTTTACTGCTATTGGTGCCCAAGAGCTCCGGTCTTCCACTCTTGACTGCCTGAAGCTGTGTTAGATCACCTAGTAGCCCTCTGCACTGTAGTCGGTGTGGAGGAGTGTGCCACTCTGCTCGCGTGTTGTTGCCTCCTCTGGAATGCTCACTGGGCCTGTGTCGCCCAAAGCAAAATCAGAACTCGTCGGCAAGAATTTATGCCTTTAATTTCTCCCTCTGTGGAATATACTGCGACCTGACAGACACCTGGACGCAAACGCACACATTTCATCTCTGAAGCTCTGACACACACACACACACACACACACACACACACACACACACACACACACACACACACACACACACACACACACACACATAGTTTGTGTGTGGGAATACACATCTTATCTTGGCCGATGGTTGTTTTGATGTATACTGCATACACAGCCTCAACGCCCCACACACACACATCCCTTTACTTCTATCTTGGTGAGGACACTCATTGACTTAATGCATTCCCTTTCCCCTTACCCTAACCTTAACCATCACAACCAAATGGCAAACCTTACCCTAACCTAAACCTAATTCCAACCTGATCCTTTAACCAAGTCTGAACCAGCCAAAAATGTCCTCAATTTCCAGGAATGTCCTCACTCTAAAGGTCTCAACCTCAAGTGGTTCTCAAAAGGAAAGATGTACAAGTACACACAGACACACTTGTCTTCTCAGTCTGAAGTGTTGATGGATGAATGGGGATACGCACTCATAAAAGCACACATAAATTCTTATCTGAGGCTGCAGTTCATAATGGGATATTACATACGCACACACACACACACACACACACACACACACACACACACACACACACACACACACACACACACACACACACACACACACACACACACACACCTTCTAAGGTTTTGATGAGAGCATACACACACATTATCTCAGTCAGAAGTTTTGAAAAGGGGCTCACCTGCTGTAAAGTCATCAGTATGATTTATAAGCCCTCTCATCTCGATGTCTCTTCTCCCTCTTGCTCTCCCTTAACCCCCCCCTCTCGCTTTCTTCTCTCTCACCCTTAGCTTCTCTGCGCTGCACCATGCCGCTCTGACGGGCACCACGGAGCTGCTGTCTCTGCTGCTGGAGGCCCAGGCCACAGTGGATATCAAGGACATCAACGGTAATGCGATAGCAGAGCAGCTTTACCGGCTGAGCCAATGTCAGCGGACAAACCTACAACTTATGGAGAGAAAAAAAAGTCCACGTTTTTGGAAGTCAGTTGGGGTTAAATTGAGCCTGAAACTTCCTCAACAGCTTTTTGACACTCAGCTGAAAATAAGTTTGACCCATATGAATAAATATGATTCACTTTGAAGTTAGTCTGCCACGCAGCGACAGCAGCGCTACAGCAAATATCTTCAGACTCCAAGCGGAACAAATGTAGTAGAATCGGTGCAGGAGTGGCAGCTCGGCTGCTGAGACCGGAGGGGCGTAGTGCTCATAACCGTGTGTGACGCCGCTGAGGTCAGCAATGGATTTCTTGAGGACTGTTTTGAAGGTTGAATTTTACACTTGGCACTTCCTTCCAGTTTGTCAGTTTGGGAATCCACGGTTGACGTAGCGTCACACCATTTGAGGCCCGTAGCACATTATGGACTGTTGTACAGGCAGAAGAACTAGCTAAGGTACGGCGGTCAGGACGCAGCGATCTGGGCAGTGAATGTTATAAAATGGCTGCTTTTCTAAAGCATTAGTGCACATCAAGGCAGGTAAAAAGGACCATGGTGTGATGTATCATTGCTCGTCCCCGTGTAATGACTGATACAAAGACGACGCGTATCGGTGCTAATTAGCATTTTTTCTGTGACGTCCTAGCATCATTATATTTTAAAGCTACTTCAAATCCATCATTATGCATCTAAATCTAACGGTACTAATCAATTCTAAATATTTTATGTTGGCTGTTGTAAAGACCGAGGAACTGTAGTTTGATTAAAAGAGAGGATAAGATTCAACACATGTTACATAATTTGGAACATAAACAAAGGAGAAGGGGCTCCCTGGTCTACCGATGAGGATAAGGCCGCCTACCTTGAAAGGAAGACCACTGCCGCTAACGGCAGAAGAAATTATGACTTTTTTATTAAACAAAACATTAACCTTTGGGGGGAAAAGAGAAGTCTGCTTAGCGTGCGATGAATCAACAAAGTGAGCTCACCATAGACGGTATATAAGAAGTTCCTAGGTTTTTTGAAGCCATTTTCGACTTCGACCATCCTGGTTTCTTGCAACCAGTGAACGCAAGTGACCATATTTGGACTGTGGAGAAGTGAAATCATAATGGAGACACAGTGATAGCGACCTTTCAATCACCTTGTAGCCCCGCCCTAAAGCATACTCTGCTTTATGGTCTAATTGACTCTTAATGGACCATAATTTACGAAATGAACATCATGCTGTATTGAAGATGACTTGAAACTAGATATTGTAAACATTAGTTTATGGTTTCACTGTTTACTGAGGTAATAAATCAAGTGAGAAGTAGGATGATTGACTCAATCCCACATACATACTGTATAATTGTGACTCGTTACACTAATCAATACTCAACAGTAGATGACTGTCATGTGAGTCAAGGTGTCAGCCAGCTCTGCAGCTCCCCTCAGCTCTTCAGAGTGTTTTAGCGTCTTTCAGCTCCTTGTTTTGGTTTTATGATCATTGGACTGATTTCCAATCAGTGCTAATGTTGCTTTGTGTTTGTGGGATGTGTGAATATACAATTATTTGCTAACATATTTGAGGTGATAACATGTCAACGGTGTGGTTACAGCTTGCTTTGCAGTTAAATATTTACATATCCAATAGGAACTGATGGACTTGGGCCTTAGTAGGGTCAGGGTTGTGAAGGCAGAAAATAAAAGTCAGTTTTGGTCTTTGTATGGGATTTGCTGACACTAAGGATAGCACACGCCTTACACTTTAATAGGGCACTCCAATGTTTCAGTATTAAACTTTCAAAAAGTTGGATGACTTGCAAGAGACAGAGTTTTAGAAAGAATGGTAAAATAACAATGCTGCAGAGGCCAAGATACATCAAGTTCCTAATATGTCTTCCAAAGAGCCCTTGATGCCCATAATGCAAATTGATAATTTCCTTCGTTAGACCCTTTCTGCTTGCAAGTTTTCTTTTAAAATCCTCAAGCCCCTGATGACATTATGTTCACGGATTCAAGGATACCATTACTTTGATTTTGTCAGGGTGAAATTCTTCGTGGAACTTCTTTAATACACATCTCACTGCCTTTACCTTCCTAACTCACGGGCTCTCTATCGATGTTTCCGTCTCTAGGCATGCGCCCCCTCCACTACGCAGCGTGGCAGGGTAAAGCAGACTCTGTCCTATTGTTGCTCAGAGCCGGAGCTTCAGTCAACTCTACTTCCAACGATGGACAGATGCCGTTACATCTCTCTGCTCAGTATGGACACTACGAGGTGGTGAGTTCACACACGTGCACATGAGCTGTAAGGCATTACCAGACCCCTGAAATCTACCCCCTTTTGTGTCTCAGCCTGCATTGTCCGCCAACAATACCAGTAATACTGGTAATGCCATGACAGGTTTTTCACAAGAGTCTAAAGGTAGTGAACGCACACATTCCTTTCCTCCAGCCTCATCCGTGTGGCTCCTGGAATCTCTTAATGGATAGATACAGACACCTCAAGCTGTCATATAACCCATATGGAGGCCTGACCTCTTTGGTACACCATTAAACACAATACTAAGACAATCCTAAACAGAGCTATCATATGTTCCTCTCTTCTGTTCAAAGACAAAACATCAACACAGAATGTGTTGGGATGACTGACAATGCGAGTGCATGTGCATAATACATAAGGTGGTATCACTTACGTTATCCTTTCTCCCTTTCTCTCTCAGTCTGAGATGTTGCTGCAGCACCAGTCTAATCCCTGCCTGATGAACAAGGGGAAGAAGACGCCTCTAGATCTGGCCTGCGAGTTTGGGAGACTGAAGGTATGAAAGTATTGCACAACGAAATTTCAATTGTAGTCCCAAAAAAAACCTAAATGATGGTGGCATCTTTCCGCTTCTTGGTATTTGCACACAGCACAATACAGTTTTTGGGGGGCATTTTCTATGCTATGATAAACACGCCTCCAATTTATGATCGGAGTGGGATTTTATTTGGCATCATCTGTATAATTGTAGCCCTCAAGGTGTATGTTCCTCACTGCCATTATTAACGTCATCAATACAAGAATAACAGTACTAGTCTTCAAAACCCAGAGGCGTGTATATGCACAAAAAAGTACACAGTTTCACATTCATAAACTGGATTTTCACAAGTTTGCCTCAAGGGGCTTTACGATCTGTACAGAATACGACCCTCGCTTCGGATAAGTCAAATTTATATAAAACAAAAGCCTCTAAAGTCACCAGAGCCTGACTTATACTGGAGGCCTATATCGATACGTGAAAATTAAAACAAGATTACGAGTCAACAGCCACGCTAGCGGCTGTGTGTGAGAGTTCAACAAAGCTTTGAGCTACAGTAAATGCTAACAAAAGCATACTAACTTGCTCACAATGACATTGCTAACATGTTGATGTTTAGCAGGTATGTAGATCATTGTCACCATCTTAGTTTAGCAAGTTTGTTGATTAGCCCAAAACACAAAGAACGACTGAGGATGATGACAATGTAATTAATGTTGCGGGTATTTGGTCCCAACCTAAAGTAATAGACAAATAAAAACTGATAGGGCTGGGCAATATGGAGAAAAACAAATATCACAATATTTTAACCAAATACCTTGATATTGATAATGCAACTATATTGTATTGTTGACAACTGGTGCTTTTACAGAACATTTACGTATGTAGTTAAACCTGTGGAGCAAACATTACTACTCCTCTCTGAAATCTCTTTTCTGTTTCTCCAAGAATGTGCTAATATTTCTTCAGTGAGTGCAGTTAGTGACAGTGTGGGCTCCCCGGTAGCTCTGACAGCTTCACGGTTTAGTCGTGGGAGGCGGGGCTTAGCAAAGGGTCTTTTCCTTGTCACTTATCTGCTGGCATATATACCGATACCGCTGCGTTTGTCTGTAATAAAGTTAAATGGCCTGCATAAGGAACAGTGCTATAGTGCTGTTGGAGGATCTTATTATGCTATTTTGTGATTTTCTTGCGGATCATTCCATGTAGTTTTCTATTCATGTAGTCCTTCTAATCCAATTATTAGCATGTAAAAAAAACCTATTTGGCCCTTTTTGGATGGGGATGGCCGATGTCAAACACGAGCCATGGCTTAGATGAAGTGACCCAGAGCTAAATTAAGCTTGTATGAGCGAAAGGAAAATAGGCTTCAGTGGCTCTTTTTGGATGTGCGCGCACACTGTAACATTAAAAGGATTGCACATTGCAGTGTGTTTTACTGTTTCTCTGTCACATCGGCGGATGAGCCTGGCTAGGAGACGTATAACTGGCCCTGTAATTCAGAATTAGACACACACACACATTTCCTATGCCTGTTAAATGTTCTCTCGTCAGGTCTGAGTCTGCAGTTTAGCTGTGAAAGAATAGAAGGCTTTGGGCTGTTTTGTGACACACAGACTTTGTGAGTGAGTGAGTTTGTGGGTGAGTGGAGGCTATGGTATATTTAGACAGCTGCTGAGTAGTGGATAAGCCTCTCTGTACTAGCTTGTCCCTATATATACTGTAAGTCACCATATATATTATTTCAGTCTCTATATTTTTACCCCCAAACCTCATGGCGTTGCATTTATATTTAAGTACTTCTAATGCTGTAATTCTTGCCCCGATTCTGCCACTCCTCTGTTCTCACAACTCACACTTTGTCTTTGATTTCTCCTCAGGTGGCTCAGTTGCTGCTGAGCAGTAACATGGTGGCCGCACTGTTGGAAGGGAAGGGCAGGCACGACAACATGGACTCTCCATCCACCACTCCCCTCCACCTGGCAGCCAGGAATGGACACAAAGACATAATCAAGTAAGATTACAGCAAGTAAGCAGTGTTTGAAACACACTGGAATAAAATTCTATCACATGGTCCATTTCGGCCCTCTCATCTCCCAAGCAGCTTCTGTCTACTTCAACCACAGCTACTGTTACTACTTATGCCACCAATACAACTGCTGCTGCTTCTACTACTACAACTGGAGTTACATTTTTGTTTTTACTGCGACCACTATCCTCACTACTCGGGCTGTCAGCGCTAACCATAGACTAAGAAGTTGTTGAGTCACTGGGACGTCGCCCATTGTTCTTTTTTTTGCTGTCGTGATCTTGGTTGTTGGCAACCTCTGTGGCACCAACAGTAATTAGGGTGACCATATCCCTAACACCAAAAAGGAGGACACTATGCAGTATTTTGGGAGGCTGTGAATAATTGCATAGGAGGGGTTTAGTTTGATTTTATTAAGTGTGAAGAGAGATGTGAGCCCTTTTTACTGTAATTGATCTCCTTGGAGCATACCCTGCTTTATCAATTAATTAATATGATTTTTTTTTATATGTGTAATATATATATATATATATATATGTATATATATATATATATATATATCTTATATATATATACATTATATATATATATATATGTAATTATTAATTGTAATTAACAATTAATTAATATGTATTTTTTTAATGTATTTTATATATATACTTATATATTTATATATAAGTATACATATAATTATACACATATAATTGCAATCAATTCGGTCAAACGTCAAAAGACACCGCTGTAGTTGTAAAAGTTAAATTAAAATCTTAAGTTATGAATCTTAACCTTTCCCTCCGTCAAACTGATGTAACGTTACTGTGAATAAATAATAAACTAATAAAGATTGCTCGTTAGATCCTCAAAACAGAATTATATCTCATGTTTAACCGCTACGGAGAAATCGGAGCCAGCGGATCATTTCTAAAAGTCCTGCCGGGATCAGGCTGCTCTCGGCGGGCAGCAGAGCACTGACGGCCCGGTGCTGCGGAGCTCACGGTCCCGCGAGCAGGAACTCAACTCGTCGGCGTATCTTTTTAAGTCGGCTGATTCTTGAATAACCGATCACAGATTTGATGCTTAAACAACTAACTTCTCGCCTGAAAACATCCTAAAAGTACATGTTGTGACTCAACAACAGTAGTATTCAGAGAACGTCAACTTTCAGTTATGAGTTTTCTCATCAAGTACAGAGAAGATCGCATATTGAGAAACGGGCGCTGTAGACATTTTAACGCTGATTGGCCACAAAAGATGTTTTATTCGTGCTTTTCTCCGTGTCTCACTCCAATCTCAGAAACGCTGGCCGGCCAGTTCACATATTTTGATTTCGCCGAAAGGTGACAAGTTTGCAGGTATGCAAAAAGGAGGACAAATACGCATCCGGCTTGATGCTGCGCCGGACAGGGCATTGAAAATCCGGACTGTCCGGCCTAAATCCGGATGTCTGGTCACCCTAACAGTAATAGTGGTAGCATAAGCAGTAGGCTTATGCTACCACTATTACTGTTGGTGCAACTATATCCACTGTTTCAAATAAAATAACAACACAATAACAACCACTAAATCTACAAATATTTTACTGCTGCTATCAAGATCGCCATAACTAGGGCAGTCAATGCTACTACTTCTACTATTGCTGCTACTATCCTGACAGTACAGATTGTGTTACTACCGGTACTACCACTTCAGCTTCAGAAAATACAACCAGTAATGATCTCCTTGTTCAAAAAGAACAAACTCTATACTGCAGTGATATTTAATCCCAGTAACTTCACATTTTTCAGTTACCCAAGATCGACTTGCTGTGTGTGTGTTTTTGTTTTTTTATGCCAGCATATCTGTGTAAATATGTATGTGCTTAGCCAAGTAACTCCACCCTGCCTCTCGGGTTCATGCTGCTAACGATTATCAGATCTCTTTCGCAACACCCTCTCCATCCTCCTCTCTCATTCTCCTGAACTGGGAAAATTAATAGGAGACATGAAGGAGGAAAGAAGAGCTTTCAACACAAACATATGGAAAAAATCACTGCATTAGCACACAAGTTTATTCAGAGTTTACTCAGCAGAATTTGCCTGTGATCTCCCACTAAGGGATTTATGTCTCTTCAAAGAGTCTCTGTCTCTTCCACAGCAGACGTCTTATCGTACCTACTTTTTGTACAGCTAGAGAAGTTTTCTGGGTCTGGTTCGAACTTGAGCTGCAAAAATGTGCACACAGACAAGCAAGAGATACGATTTTGTCCCAAGGGAAGATGTGAAGAATTTTGATTCTTGATACTTTGATATCATATAAACACTCCATGTATGTGGGAAGGTAACAGTTATAAGTATTAATTATGATTAAAATACTACTAATAATTTGGAATTTGTAGTAGTAGTAGTAATAGTAGTAGTAGTAGTAGTAGTAAACTGCTGCACACAGTCTGTCAGCTATGATGTGTGAAATACTGTAAGGGATGTGATCAGGACTGACTATTTTACAAGAAATGGACATAATATAAGAGTATTCATCACGAAGAGAATTCATCACAGAGAATAATTTTGCAATATTGCAACATATTAGTTTGGAGACTTTTAATATTAAGACCTTTTTTCTCACAACTTTATTTCTAACGTTTCCTTTTTTTTTTTTTTTTTTAACTAACTTGCCTGACTGGTAACCTGCTGTAACAGCACTGGAAGTAGCTGCAGAAGTGTTGGCATCCACCGCGGAAATTGGTGGCAAGGCTGTGTTGGTAGTGGGTTAACATTCAGAGAACATCTTACAGCAGTGCTTCAGTGTTTTCATCAGAGGAACCTGACTCAACGTTCACACAGCGAGCCGAGGACCTCCTCCTCCTGCAACCGCTCTCTGGATACAACGCCACCAGCATTCAGCTACATTTCTTAGCGCGTGTGTGTGTGTGTGTGTGTGTGTGTGTGTGTGTGTGTGTGTGTGTGTGTGTGTGTGTGTGGGCGGATGTGTGGGGGGTATATGGCTTAATGAGATGTCGCAGATGTCTGTAACAGTTGAATGAAGGAATCTGTTTTCTGAGGGGTTGCCTTCAGCCTTACATGAGTGCTTCTGCTTTAATTACCCAGGTTGCTGCTCAAAGCCGGTATTGACATCAACAGAGCCACCAAAGCCGGGACGTCTTTGCACGAGGCTGCCCTCTACGGCAAAACGGAAGTAGTGCGGCTGCTGCTTGATGTAAGCGAAAGCGTAAAATATTATAGTTCAGCTGATGTGGGATTTTGAAGGCTAACACGGATGTTTTCATATTGACGGTGTAGATACAAAGATAATTGCAAACTAACACAACTTCACGCTGCAATTGTTATGCTTTAATAAAGGAGGGAGGCCTTTTGAGGGAGGGTTTTGTTATTAAACTGAACCTCACCCACAGTAATCCCACAGTGTGTTTGTGTGTGTGTTTCTAGGCGGGCATCAATGTGAACATGCGCAACACGTACAACCAGACAGCTTTGGATATCGTCAACCAGTTCACCACCTCCACAGCCAGCAGGGAAATCAAACAGTTGCTGAGAGGTTAGTGGCTCTTAAAAACAAGTTTTCTTTGGGACTTCATTGATGCTTTTATGAAGTGTGGATTTTCTCTTTGTTGGAGACAGAGGCAGTGGAAACAGAATAGAGATAAATGATGTGTCTTCTGTCTCTGTGCAGAGGCGTCAAGCTCTCTCCAGGTCAGAGCGGTGAAGGACTACTGGAACCTCCACGACCCGACGGCTCTTAACCTTCGGGCTGGAGATCTTGTTATGGTATTTGTTTTTTTTGTGTTTCTTGACAAAATAACCCTTCTCTTTAATGACTGCCTGCTTCAGTAAGTTAGCATCATCCGTGTTTTTGCTTTAGTTGTCTCAGCAAACTGATGCCCAATTCTGCCATTCTCCTGCTTTATGTTATTAACAGTGGCTCAAATAACAACTATTTTCTTTTTATCCTTTGTTAGCTTCGTTTGCAAAGTAGTTTGTTCATTTCTGTTGCGATTTAAAGATTAGTGTACATATTGAAGGAGACTTAAGATGAATCCTCCAATGGAAATAAAAACAATGATGAAAGTTTTTGATCAAAATTAAGCATTTTACAGATTGCTGTTAATAAGCTGTGGAAATTGACTAACTAAGCTTTTTTGGTAAATTTTTCAATTGAGATTCAAGAAATGTATTGGAGATAAATAAGAAACTATAAACTAAACATTTGAAAAAATTTATCAAATGAAATGAAAAAAATTAATGTGTTAATTTAAATCAAAGAAATATATATATATTGAAATCACTCCAAGCGGTTTAATTTCAATAAAAGTAATGCACTGTAATTCTTATATAACCAACATAATCCTGAGCCAGGAGGTGCAGGGCTGCCTCTAAGGAAGTCAGGTGATGTAGTATATAGAACGAGTCTGCACAGGCAGCAGGTCGGGGTGGAGGGATGGGTCAAACAACCACAGGACCTTCACTCAAGAGGCCGTTGTTCGCATCGTGTATGTATGTAACCAAAAGTGAACGTTTACTTATTTTGACTTTTGTTACATAATTTAACTAACGCAACCTATGTAAGTTACATAACAAACATACTTTGTCCCCAAAATACAATCACTTCCTAAACCTAACCAAGTAGTTGTTGCATAACCAGGTTCGGCATTTCAGATTTAATAGATATCCTGCAAACTGTTGTATGAGGATACATTGATCACACTGTTCTGAAGTATGCATGATGTTTGTAAACCCACACCACTCATTTATAAAGCCCAGTCTATGTGTGAGAAATGAGCTATGTGGCATGGTATGCATTGTTAAAACTTTGCGACTATGACCTCATGCTCCAGGTAGCCCTTTGGGTGTTGGTGCGGATCGACACGTTTGTAAGAAGAGAAGCTCATCTGTTCAGCGAGACGTACGATTGAAAGACGTAACAAACCGCTCCAGACACACGTCTTCTCCTCTTAAGGGTTCAGATTACGAAATCTCATTTAACATTGTGCATATTTACTTTGATGCACGTCTCCCAAGGGAAGGCTTGTTGTGTGTTTTGTTCACGTCCGTGACCACGCAGTAATTACTGTAACACCGGTCACATACAGGTGAACCATGGTACATTTCCCCAGACTGGAACTACTTTAAAATAATTTTCACCCGCCGGCAGCTGCCTACACTCTGCCTGTTCACTGGCGGGGGAATCGCAGGCAGTGTAGGGAATTATACGATGAAGACTTTTGTGAGTGAAGGCTTGTTGTTAGGATTTGTGTGGGATGTTGCAGGGTAATTTAGTTTACCCTGAGCAAGGAGACCACAGCAGAGGAACAGGCACAAACCTGCTGCAGTCGCTCTCTCATTAACAACTTGTTATCGCATTCCCTCCCCGTCCACGCACGCACACACACACACACACACACACACACGCACGCACACACGCACACACACACACACGCTGTTTGCACTAATTCATGCGTGTGCACATTTTGGTGTTTATGTGCTTACTGCTGTATATTTCGATATCTTATAAACGAGTCCTTGGGACATCCCAGACTCCTGTATGGGCTCGTATGTTGTTGTGCGGTGGTATCCTGTCAGAAGGCAGAGGTGTTTGTTTTTGTCCTCCCCTCACAATGAATAGACTGTGTACTTCCAGCTCATTGGCTCTCTCATTAGGGACTTAAAAACATGCCTGGAGGAGTCACACACGTGACGTCCATACTTAGAGTCGGTGTGCAGTTGACAAGGGAAAATGTTATGAAAGCAAGTTCCAAATTCTTCCCCCACCTTTTTTCCCCCACTTTAACCAAAGCGCTCAGTCTTCACATGGTTGACTAATTTGTTCGAGACTGTTTATGTTCCATGCTCTTGTCTAATGTGATTGTGAAGCGTCGCGAGGCTAATGCTGCTCGCAGCTACACAAACGTGCTCATGATTTGTTGGTTGGTATCAGGTCCTGGAGCAGCACTCAGACGGCCGCTGGAAAGGTCACATCCATGACACCCAGCGGGGGACGGACCGGGTGGGCTTCTTCCCCCCTTCAGTGGTGGAGGTCATCAGCAGACGAGCAGGTAGACAAACAAGCAGCTCACACATGCATAACGTATGCTGCTTCATGCAACACTACATTGTACTTTTTTTCTCCACTATATTTGTTTTATCTGTACTGACTTTGCAGACTAACATTTTATTTTTCTCAAATATGAGGCACTGTTATTGGTTGAACTACCCAACAGTATATAATATTGAGTTAGAATGTTCATTCTTGACCTTATAGTGCCGATCCTCATTCACATGCTAGTATCAGCAATCACAATTACATTCTACATTTCTACAGTAAATGAAAGATATGTTGGATTTGGGAGTCCACCCCCAAGAACATTTTGACTGAAAACTATGCAATTTCACATTATTTTGGACCATTATTGCTACCTGCTTAGATAATGCCCAAATAACTTAAAGACAAAACTTGGCTATAGTTGAATAATTTTTTTGTTATTTACACAGCCTTCGTCGAAACATTACATTACATTTCATTTAGCTGACGCTTTTATCCAAAGCGACTTACAATAAGTGCAATTCAACCATGAGTACAAACTCAGAACAACAAGAATCAAGAAAGTACAATTTCTTCAATAAAGTTAAACTACAAAGCGCTATCAGTAAGTGCCATTTAAGTGCTACTACGGTGCTACTTTCTTATTCCATGTGTAGTTGAATTTAGTTCTGCAGGACATGTTTTCTCCGTAAAATCATATTCTATAAATCTAAAATTGCAGAATCTTAAAACATTGAAATAAAGTCTAATAATTCTATTTGATCACAATAATAAATGTGAAAAAAACAAACACTCAATTATAGTGCCCTGGTTGTCACCTTCCTCGTCCAGATTCTCTCCTCATTGTTTTTATGTTCGCACGTTGCAAAAAATGTTGGCGCTACACCGTGTGGTGACAGGGTTATGAATTGCCCCAGAGGACCCAATGTGAAGAGGGAAGAGGAGGGTTCTGGCAGCTCGTGAGAAATGCCAATGTGCAAGAAAACGTCACGGTACGCCAAAGAGTAAAATGTAGAAGTACCGCTTACTACCGGCCCCCTTCAAGCACTGAAGGCCACTGAGATCATGTCGTACTCTGTCTATGATAACTCTGTCCCAGTGCCAGATGGAACCCCACATACTGGGGACTTGACTTGACAGAGTGCTGTTAAAAGGGCTAATCCAGGGCATTGGTTATAACATATCTGGGCTAAGAATATATCTCGACACTTGTACACAAGCACCATGTTGGCATGGATGATCACTGGACGGTTCAGCATGCTTGTAAATCATCTGATTTAATCCCTTTGAATAAAAGGAATATGATCCCAATGTTTGTTTTGCAGCTGTAAAGCCACTGACATTCAAACAGCGGGACAAGCACAGCGAGGAGTCCAATAACAGCTACGCACACACACACACACACACACACACACACACACACACACACACACACACACACACACACACACACACACACACACAAGCTAAAACACTTCATTTCAAGTTCCTCAACAAGCCTGGAAACACACAAACGTAGATATTCACACACAGAGACACACATTAATAGGATTACTATGGCCAGATTGCAAAGTGTCAGCTCAGTGCTAAAGCCCTCACAGTCTGCGCTGGGATATTGTGTGTGTGTGTGTGTGTGTGTGTGTGTGTGTGTGTGTGTGTGTGTGTGTGTGTGTGTGTGTGCGCTCATGCTTGAGGGAGAACAGACAAGAGAAAGAGAGTTTGACTTTAAGTCGGTGACAGGCTCTTTGCTTATGAGGCAAACTCAGTAGTGCGTGTGCGCATGTGTGTGTGTGTGTGCGCCTGAGTTCTGTGATAATGTCAATGATGTCAGCAACTGTGGACCAACAACACACAAAGGAAAAGTAAGCCCTATAAGCGTCGCTGGTGATCTTACACTCTCTTTCAGCAGCCTCTTATGTAACACCAGTAGGGGATTTACGGTGAATTTGCTGGTTTTTAGCTGTTGTGCCAAATGCTCAATGAAAAAGAATATATGATAAAGTTCAATACTTCAAAAGGGTGTTTTCTGTTGCCGTTTTACTGTCTGTTCCCATACCTGTGCCTGCAGTTCAAACTGACAAAACACACATGCATGTAAATGTACTTCTTTCTCTCACTCATGATTGCCATCCTCAACCCAAACCTGTCTCCCTGACCCTAGGGGGCACTCTCTCCCGGCAAGCCTCAATGACTAGCCAACGACAACACTTAACGTCCAGAGTTCCTCCCTCAAGCCATGGCTCCGCCCCTCAGACTGATGACTCATACATCCTTGGTTATGATCCCGCAGGTACGCACGCACGCACACAATCACACACACATACACATACACATAAGAATACAATGGGTCTGGGGGCCCTCATTTTTTTTAGGTGACTTATTTCTTGTTGGAAAGTCAGTCAAACAAATACAAAAGTGCAAAACAACTACTAAGAGACCTAATAGGACCACAAAGAGACGCTGTAGGGTCTCAAAGAGACGCTGTACAACCTCCAAGAGATACGGTAGGACCACAATAAGGTGCAAAACGACTACAAACGATGCGGTAGCCAAGGTTAGTTTGTAAATTGTTTTGTTTCAAGTCATTTATTGAGTGACTTCGGGAGGCAAGAGATGACGGATCTGACTAACGGCTCAAAGTACTTGATGATGATAGAGGTGAGTGGTGCTGGGCGGTGGTTATTCAAGCAGAGGGATATTATCAGTGGGCAGAGATCCTGGGCCTTTGTACCTCCTCAGCCGCTGAGTTGTTCTCAAAGCGAGAATAGAAAGTTTTCCGTTCATCTGGGAGAGATGCCGACATTACCTCAGCATTTCTGGGTTTCCTTTTGTAGTCTCTGATGGTTCTTAGTCCAGACCACATGTGTCTGGTGTTGGATCCATGGTAGTTTGACTCCACTTGTCCCTGTATCTTAGCACTGCTGATAGGTCTCTGGAGCACATACTGTACCTGGCAGTGCAAAATGTCAGCCTGTGCTTTAAGTTGCAAAGAGTTCCCCGGTAACCCAAGGTTTCTGATTTGGGAATGTCCGTACAGTATTCCTAGCTACAACGCCATTGATCTGTGGGTTTATCCTAAGTTTCTGATTGACATTTCCTTGCTCCATCTTGTGGCCGTCTCAAAGCTCCTATTTCTGCCCTGAGGAGTGAGGATCAAAAGCAAGGAGGCATCTCTGAGTAGCCATGAGCAAGCCTTCACTTTCTACATCGGTTATCGTCACATATGAGGCTAATAACTCCTGAGCGTCTGGTTTGACATGAGTCACATCATTTCAATTTCCCCTGAGATATTTAGCCTAATAAATAATTCCCATTGTTCAAAAGACACCAAAGTTATATTCTGAGTGATTTAAATAATGAATTCACAATCAGAATACCAATAAATACAGACGCAAATAATGAATAAATAATATAAATGCATTCTGCCAGTCGTAGAAATGCTTCCTGTCCCTCTAATTAACACACAGTGCACACTATGAAAACAGAATGCAGGCTTTTATTCATGTGCAGGTGTAACAGGTAACAGGCTACAGCGAGAAAACACTGCAGCTCAGGCTTTGTTAACTGTGTGCCTTCATTAGTATTAGCACAGTACACATGTGTGCAGACACAAACTCCTGTGTCTTCCATGCATCCTCGGTGGGAGGGACTTGTATGCAAGGAGAAGATAGTGGGGTCTATGTTGTTGTCCTAAAATATATACCACTCAGGCAACCTCAAGTTCTGAAAAGTGAAGCCAATGTGGAAGTGCCTTAAAACTTGCATTCTCTCTATTGGCCACCTGGGGGTGACTCCTGGTTACAAAAATAAGTCAGACGGTATAGAAGTCTATGAGAAAATAACTCTACTTCTCTTGATTTATTCCCTCATTAAACATTGTACACATGAGTCTCAATCTCTAGTTTCAAGTCTTCTTCAATACAGCATGATGTTCATTTAGTAAATTATGGTCCATTTAGAGTAAAATAGACGGTAAAGCAGGGTACGCTTTAGGGCGGGGCTACCTTGTAATTGACAGGTAGCTACCAGGACGTCCAGTCTGGGAGTCGCCTTGTTTAATGTTCGGTTGTATTAAGCTCCACCCTCTCGTGTCACTTCTGGTTGCAAAAGACCAAGATGGCAACAGCAAAACGCTGAACTCAAGGCTCCAAAACGGTAATCCAACAAACCAATGCACCGCTGTGATAACGGCCGATGTAAATTCCCTCCGGAGATAACAAGGGTGGTATCTGATCATAGGATGCTCTGGATATGGTCGTGATCTTAATGCAGACGCTGCCCCCCTTGTTCTTCCCCTATTGTATTGTCCAGTCATGACAGTGAATGAATAGCCCCTTCTGGAACAGAAGGGGGTCGAGCCAAGTCTCCAACCATAATTTTGCAGTTCTTAGTGTCCCTTTTGAAAAGCCATCCTAATCCATCTTGTTAGATCTTTGTTGAAGGTCTCTATATCGGAGGAGTGTGGTGGTGGGGTGGGGCTTTTACATGTCTGTGCCCAGGGGCCCCTTGTCTCATAATCCTTCCATGTTCCCAAGTTTCACAAGTTCCTCCCAAACAGCCCCCTGATCCCAGTCCCCTCTCGATCAACCCTCTGTTGCTCAGTGGCAGCTTGATACAGTAGGTCCTCTCCCGGCGACGGTGTGTGGGTCACACAGTCAGCGTGTGTCTAAAGTGTGTGTGTGTGTTTGTTAGGTGCTCCACCTGACAGTCAGCTCTCTGCCCCAGCTAGTGCTGCTAGCCCTGCTCAGGACATTTGGGTCCTCAGGAGCGCTCCCACTGGTAAGGGTGTGTGGTCCCAACCAACCCTGTGTGAACCTGTTGACCAGATCCCGTCCCAGCCATGCTGATAACTGCCTCTTTAAAGAAGCTTATTCCCATCTTTATCCCTTAAAATCCCAGAGTCTTGACCTTGCCTTGCCCCCTCCCACCCACACCCCAATAATATGGTAACCATAACCTTTGACTTATCTTGCAGCAGTTATAATGGTAAGCAGCACTCTTTAAAGCCTTTTCTTCATGTGTTACTCCTGTATTTTGCAGCTACCTCCAACCTGAAAGCCTGCACAGCAAAATATGAAAAAAGCTGATCACCACATTTTAAAGAAAGTTTTTTTGGTAAAAACATGAATGCGCTTTGAGAGTTAGATAAGAGGATGGATAGCAATCAAAGCTAGAGCTGGGGTGTTGATTAGCTTAGCATAAAAGCTCACTAATTAGCATGTTATATCTTGTCTGTTTATTTCATACTAAAACGGTGTAAATATGATTTTGCCATTCTAGGGGGTGATGCATTCTGTAACTTTCATGCTGAACTGAATAAACTGTGGTTCCTTGCATCATGTAACTCCCTCTAAAATCACACATCATTGATAAGCCAAACAAATTATATATAATTGGTGAATTCTCCACTTTGGACAGAGCCAAACTGCTTGTTTCTCCCTGCTACCAGTCTTTAAGCTAAGCTAAGATAAGCACCAGACACGACCACAGACATGAGATTGGTAAAGATCTTTTCATTTAAAGGCACAGTGTGTAGGATTCGGTGGTACCGAGATTGCAACCAACTGAGTCTCCTCCCTTTCCAAGACCGTGAGGCCCAGAGGCCAACCTTCCCATAATACCAATGACTTCAGGAGCAACAGAGGTCAGACGGTGGCTGGTGGCACCACGGTTTTTACACTCTGCGGATCATGTCACCGTAGTTTTACAAGCATGGTGGTCGCCAGGTAACATAAAACCATGAAAGGCTCTCTCCAGAGCCAGCGTTTAGTTTGTTCGTTCTGGGCTACTGTAGAAACATGGAAACATTTCTTTGTTTCAGGTGATCATACAGTAATGAAAACATAGTTATGAATATGGTACTCTATTTCAGCTAATAGTTCACCTGGAATCCTGCAGACTGTGCCTTTTTAACTTTTGAATAAGAACGCAAACACGCGCATATCCTAAAATGCTGAACTAATCCTTTAAAATGGGTTAATAGGAATTACCTTTTCATTTACATTTTTGCAGTGCAATACAATCTCGCTTTCCCTGCTGATTCCCTAACTATCAGTCAAATGTAAGTCTGATTCTACACCTCTCTCTCTCTCTCTCTCTCTCTCTCTCTCTCTCTCTCTCTCTCTCTCTCTCTCTCTCTCTCTCTCTCTCTCTCTCTCTCTCTCTCTCTCTCTCAGGAGACAGAAACAGTGTTGGGAGTGCCGGCAGTGTGGGCAGCAGCCGCAGCGCTGGCAGCGGCCAGAGCTCAGAGAGCGGCCACAGACAGAATGGGATTCAAAATCGCCACAATGCTGACACTGGCAAGGTTAGATCTGCTCCGATTTCTCCATCGTGATTCACTTGTGTGAATGAACAGTTGAATACACAACACAATCTGACTTGGCATGTTGGATATTGTCTGCAGTGCACCTCAGGAATTCTAGAGATGTGGTGGTGTTTGTTGCATCTCCCTTCATCATTTTGTTTTTTTTGTATACAGCTGGCTCCCTCTGCTGGTGAATCAGGAGACCACCTCCACATTGCAGGAGCCGAGCACATCAAACAGGCAGATGGATCCACAGGTTGGTCAGAGAATAAAACGTCTTCTGTCTTCTTCCTGTGTTTAATAATAATTATAGCAGTTCTCATCATAAGATTTCTCTCTATCTCAGCTCCTTTTTATATTAAATACATTTGATAATCAAGTAAAAAGCTTTAATTACAGAAAAAAAGTAATGATATCATGAGAATAAAGTAATATAGAATTACAAGGAAAAGGTTCATGTGATTCCCAGTGAGTCATGAGCTTTCATCCTTTTGTGGTGCCGTGAACTTATCTTTCGATCTCGGCAGTCTTTGACTATTACAATATTTGAATGTTACAAGTCCCTGCTGTGCTTTAGCTGCTGCTTCAAGCTTGTAATTCATGTAATTTATTTTGTTTCTTTTGAAAAGATTTGATAATGTTGGATAATGTTGCTTATTTGTGAAATCTATAACTGCTGGTCATTTGATTCATAAATGGTTACCCATTTCCTCATCTGTTCGGAGTATTATTTTTCTTGTGAAATATGACTTAAATAGTTTGACTATTTATACTATATTTTCGAAGTATTATCTTTGTTTTATCGTAATAGTGTGACTATTTCTAGAAATCTGACTTATTTCTCATAACATGTGACATGAAATCCGTATTACATCCTGATACTTGGATACATTTTTAGGACTCAACAGCAGAACAGCATCAAAGCCATAAATACTATTATTACTGTACCTACTTGAGGAATGTGATTATAGAGAAATATAGCAGCAGTGCTTTAGTTCTGCAGAGCTGTTATTGCTGCGAGTCTGAAAGGAAATGAGATGGGAGGAGAGAGAAAAGGCTGACCTCACCTCGCCACAGAAACCAATAAAACCACAATCCTGTCTCCACCACACAACCCATAAAAGCTCCCAATCACCTCTTCAAAGGAAACACTGCATGCTAGCAGAATGTGTTTTTGTGTGCGCACGCTTGTTATAGATCTGTACGGCAGGTGCAAAAACAAATCTTCGTAAAGCGCACATTGTGCAGTTCCTCTCTGGAGTGCTGAGAAGGGGCTTCGAACATGTTATGGAGTGACATGCTAGATGAAGCAGAGGCTCTCTGTTGACCTCAGGCTGAATAGGAAGGCGGGTTAAAGTGAAGGAGGAGAGAAATGAGGAGTTGGAGGGAGGGGTCGGAGGGAGGGGACAGGAACAGAAGCAGAAAGAGCAAAAACACATTTGTGAAGTGACGGAGAAAGGGGGAATAAAGGGAACAGATCAGATGACCTCACTGGGAGAAATGTCTGCGTGACGGATAGGCAGAAGGAAGGATGAAGTGCCAAACATCAGGAGCTGTGCCGCTCTCCTTCCTCCTGATGGGTAAGAAGTCATGCGCAGGTCGTTTGATGTTTTGTCATGGCTGCGGGGGACATTTAATGTCCTGTCTATCGATAGACGGGACATTTAATGTCCCGTCTATCGATAGATTCAGTTGTTACCATGTGACCAGAGGAGGATAAAGTGGAGGCGGTGAGACAGCGTAGGTGAAACCAGAGAAAATGATCCTGGTGGACTGACACTCTTCTGAGGTTGAATGTTGAATTTTCCATCTGTCCTATATTAGTTTTTTTTCCTTCCCTACTGTTAAGACAGGTGCAACGAATATGTCAAAACAACACGCTCTTAAAAGGGTTCTCAACCCAAAAGCTTCATCTCTTGCCCCGAGGCCAAATACCTCTCCACTCGGTGCTACGTTTTACTCTCTTGGGAGACAACGGGCCCCTGACCTTCACGGCAAAGTAGAGAGAGAAAAGAATCTGAGTAATTAAAACTCAGAAAGATAAGCAGCTGAGGTTGTTCGGCCTCGGGACATTTAGAGTCCTGGATTCACCAAGTAGTACTTCAAAAGTGTCGGGGAAATACACTTTTTTGATGAAAAGATTGATACTCCTGTGTCGGTGTGTTTGGTACAGAACTGGAGTTAGCTTAGCTTAGCATAAAGACTGGAAGCTGTAAACAGCTGGTATCTATAGTGTATGTTTAGTCTGTACACAAATGGAGTCATAGTAGCGCAAAACCTGACAATCTCATGGTGATGACGAGGCTTCGGGAAATCACTGCGCCAAGAAATAGTTCCGGCACCGAACTCCCCCCTTAGAATAAATAATATATTTTTTACATTTCTGTAGTGACACCCAACATGTAAAACTTTAGACATTTAAGGAGGTGTATTTTTCAACTATGCACAGCGCCAGTCTAGCGTTTTTCTCCTGCTTTATGCTAAGCTAATCGCAGCTGGCTCAATTATTTTACCTAGGGTTTATCTACCTCTGTATTAAACTTGTGATATCTCCAAGTATAAAGTGTGGAGCTGCTCAATAGACAATGAATGGTAGTTCCACAGAATGTTTGTTTGTACACAATGAGCTTTATTCTATTGTAGTGTTCTCAGTTGTGAAACAGAATTAACCATATACTCAGAACATTCCCCATGTGCTTTCGGTGTCATCTATAACACAAATGAAATGTCTCTGGAGCCCACTTTATACATGAAGTTTATACATTTGAGTTTTAGCACTCTGTTGTTTGGATTTAAGAGAGAGTAGGTCTTTTTTTTAACAATACTTTTGGACCATCTGTTAGACTGTAGGAATAACATGTATACATTTTATAAAAGGGCGTAGTTTCCCTTTAAGGTGGAGGCAGCCCACACTATCTGCACGGCTAGATACCACTAAAGTTAAGTGAGAATATATGATTTGGTTGAACTGACGCTTTTTATACTATCACTTTTTTCTTTGGGGTTATAAATCGCCCTTGAACTTTTTGACTTCGCTCATCTGTCTCAGCCACTCACTCGAGTGTATCCGTGGGTTCAGAACGGCGCTTTATAGACGATGATAATTAAACGGTAACTGGACCCTGTGGGGAGGGATGTCTGAAAGAGAGGGAGAAAAGATGAAAACACTTGGGCAACAGATGGGAGGAAAGGTGCATTCCTCAGAGATCTGTGGTAATGTGTCATGTGTGAACTAGAGATGAGTCACGAGTGTTCATGGAGTTTTCCGATCAGGCAGAACACACCTTCAAACACCTGGAGAGACCCAACAACAGCCACCACCCAGACAGATGCAAGAAGGCTGACTCAGCATGACTTAACTTAGTTTGACAGGACTGATGTCAATGCAGACTATATTAGTGACTTGCTCAAATGTGTATAATTCTTGTTCTAGCGGTGTCTACCCCTGTCGGGGTGGTCTGACCCCGCAGACACTCGCGATGAAGCTTGATGCAGGTTGTCGTCCTGTAGGACTGATCGTGTGTGTTTTCTAGGTGGTTCCCGTCGGCAAGTCAACGGCACTCCCCAGAAAGGCTTTGGGAGGCCAGAAGAGCTTCTGGAGGGCAAGGTGAGTTGAGTTCTACCCCACTAACATGATTAAGATCTGGCTTTTGTCTCTCGTGGGAAAGGTTACAATTGGCATTCATTTCCGGAACAAATGACTCTTCAATAGTCACAGGTGTTTTTTGGCTCCACCTCCGATTGGCAGTGATGGAAGCACGACCCCTTGGTGGATGTGCTCATTTTTGCCCGTTTTTCCAGTGCGATGCTATGTGAATAATTAGTCAATTAAATCGGCAGGTATTTGGACAATTATTATAATTTATAAATGGTCAAAACATACGCTTAGTATGCTCTCATCAAAGCCACAAGTCTCCAAGCGTTACCTCTTTCATTCAAACTAGACAGAAACTCAAATATAATTCATTAAAACCCTCTTTGTTAGTCTTTCCACCGTTCCAACAAGCATCAACTCTGCTTTGAGAGTGTGAAAGAGAGATCCAATAAAACAAATGGAGAAAGAAGAAGTAGCCCCATAACGTTTTCACTGTTTTCCGTTTGTAGCGTTATTTGTTTTTGCCAGGTTTGACCATGTTTATGTTTTTTTTTTTTTATGGAAAGAAATAAACATCCTCCCTCTCTGCTGTTAGGACTCTGAGGCCATCTACCAATGGTTGTATGAGTTCCAGTTGCAGCAGTACACATCGAACTTCATCAGCGCAGGATATGATGTACCCACCATCAGCAGGATGACCCCTGAGGTGTGTGTGTGTGTGTGTGTGTGTGTGTGTGTGTGTGTGTGTGTGTGTGAGAGAGAGCGAGAGAGTCAGAGTGTGTGTGTGTTACAATTAGCATTTTAGCATTTTCTTTTCAAATTTAGATCCATTGTTGTTATTTGTGGTTATTAATCCCCTTGTTTTACTTATTTGCAACACGTTTACTTGCTCATTTAGACATCATACTCGTCTCTGTTGCTCATTTCTTTCCAACTTCTATCTCCATACTTTTTTTGCTTGTCTGCATAGTTTTCCTTCATGTACGCTGCATATGCATGGTGTCATATTGAGAACTAACAGCCAAGGTGTGAACCGTCCTTTTATGAAATAACACTGACTATGATGAATATCCATTGTACTGTAAGCAGTCAATGTCCAACATTTGAAAGATGAAGGTCTAAATATATGTATATGTTTTGTATTCACCGGCTGCCTACATGTGTTTTGTTCGTCAGGACCTGACGGCCATCGGAGTGACCAAACCGGGCCACAGGAAGAAGATCTCAATGGAGATTGGCAAGCTGAGCATCCCTGAGTGGCTGCCTGATTACATCCCTGTGAGGAAACGCTCTTATATGCAGCTACTTCTCTTGGATGTGTTGTAAAACTGGTGTCTGGGCTATTAAGATTACACAATTGATGCTGCTTCTTAAAATCAGCAAAGAACAACGTCCAGGATGAGTCTGACTCTTGTCTGGTCTGTTTGCTTCTCTCAGCCGGACCTGGGCGAGTGGCTGAGTGTGATTGGACTGCCTCAGTACCAGAAGAGATTGTGTGACAATGGCTATGACTCCATTACTATCGTCAAAGACATCACCTGGGAGGACCTGCAGGAGATAGGCATGACCAAACTGGGTGAGGAATTACACCGGACTTCTATGAAACTTCCTGGGGATTTACACGGCTTCCCCAAAAGAATGATACTGTTTAATTTCTTTTTTTACCGTTTACTCTTCAAATCCATTTATGTTCATTCTCTTTTGTGCCTCCAAACAAACGTTACTCCTCACTAGAGATGCACAGCTTTCAATTTCCTGTATTGAAAAGTTTGACCTGCAGATTACGATTTGCTTTCTAAGACTAACCGGACAAACTTTTTTCAATTTTGTCCTGAAACCGTTCCAAAAAGTAATTTCAACCGTCTCAAAGTCTGTGTTATCTGCCAAAATTCTAAATGTCATTTTTATTACTTTGTATTTATTTCATCAAACAATGGGGAAATTAATGATTTGTCATTTTAATTATACGTTATAAGCTTCTTAGAGCTAGTGTTAGTAAGTTCAACGGGTCAAAATTCTTATATTGCTGTGAAAACATCTCCTTCACACAGCTGTATTTATTGAAGTCTCTTGCCAAAAATGTCATTTTACAAGATCACAGTTGAACGGTCAAGAAGGAACTTTACATCCGAGAATGTTCATGAGACTCCAGGACTCATGAGATGACGCTCTGTGTTCTACATTCAGCTGATCGTAGTGTTCACTTTCTTTCTGTTCCAGGCCACCAGAAGAAGCTAATGTTAGCAGTGAAGCGACTCTGCGACCTGCAGCGCTTCCGTAACCATGCCGACAGAGCTGGAGTCGGGACTCTACGACGGAACCCCTCTGCCGCCCTGGAAATGGTGGCCATCGAGCACACGCACAATGTGCAGGCTCATGCTCCTCCTGACGACTGCTGCCCCTCCCCTCGCACCCCCAGGGCGCTCCTCTCCTTCCAGGACAGCGAGTTGAGCGCCGAGCTGCAGAGCGCCATGATGGGCAGGGCCGGGGGAGGAGCCGCCGAGGCGTTCGGCATCAGGGGTGTGCCCTCTGCAGCGGCAATGTCGGCCATGTCGGTCAGTCAGGAGAGCATTAGCGTGCGATCGCGTGGGTCAGGGAATTCCGGAAATTCAAGTTCGGGGTATTCTCAAGATCACCAAGCTGCAGCGTCTTCAGACAGGATATCCAGCCGGTCAGAGGAGAGTCTGGGGAGCGGCGCGGGGGAGGAGGCCGGTAGAAGTAGACAGAGACCCACAGAGATGTGGGAGCACCTGAGTCGCTCTGCTACCCCCAACAAACTCCCCTTCTCCCCTCTGACTCCTCCGCTAACACCCAGCAAGATGCCCCGCTTTGCCTACCCGGCCGTCCCACCCAAGACCAAACACTTCCAGTCCCCCAGCCGCCTCCATCAGCCCCAGCAGCATGTGCCCTCCTCCCCTTCCTCTCCGTCCCCGCAGCCTTCCCCCACACAGAAGGCCTTCAGTTACCTCCATGCCCAGGCAGCAGGCGTCAATGGGGCTCCGTGGGGGCTCTCCAAACCTCTGCCTGGAGCGGTGCCTCTGCTGGGACCCCGGCCTGGACCTGGCCCCGCTGGTGACGCCCAGAGGGGCCCACACAAAAAGCGCGCCCAAAGCCTGACTCGCTACGCTCTGTCCGACGGCGAGCCGGACGACGAAGACGACCTCGCTCCCCACTGCATCTCTGCTTCCTCTTCAGCCATGCCCTCCTACGCCACCCTGTCGCGCAGGCCGGGACGCGGGCACACGAGCGCCTCGGGGACCCAACGGCACATCAACCGCAGCCAATCATTTGCCGTGCGATCCCGACGCAAGGGCCCGCCGCCGCCACCGCCCAAAAGGATGAGTTCGGTAAGTGGCAGCCCGGTACGCCAACCAGGAAACGGGAAAGTGGTGGAGCCAGAGGTGAAGCAAGGGGCGGAGTTGGAGGGCTCTGTGAGGAGCATCGCATCCAGGCTAGAGGGAAGCAGCAGCTGCAGTCCATCCCGGAGGATAGACATCCCACCAACTCATATCCAAGTTTCACCTGTTTTCATCCCCGTTTCTTCTCTGAATCCACATGGGATGAGTCCTCACATCATACTTCAGCACTACAAACCTGTCCCTGCCCTGGGCTTGGGGGGTCTGAGGAGGACGGGTAGCGAGAGGACAGAATTGGAGACCGCCAGACAAAGAGCTGGAGACACGGAGGGAGCACTCGAAGACAATGCAAGGAAAGGGGAAAGAATGTCGAAGAGTGCCACGGCGTCTCCAAGGCACAGCTCCGGTGGCCACCTCCCTTTCGCTGAAGAAGGCAACCTCACTATCAAACAGCGGCCCAGGACAGCGGTTGTCCCCCACGCAGACACCGAAGTCAAGACCCCAAACAGCCTGGAGCTCCCAGAGTTCAATCTGAAGGAGTCGGACACGGTGAAAAGACGACACAAACCCAAAGACTCATTGACGCCTGAGGAGGCCGCGTCCCCCAACAGAGAATACAAACACCCGCAAACCAACAGTCTCCACACAACCAGCGACGTCAGCGACGATGAATCTCAGAGGCCGGGGAACGTGTTCCGTAGAGTAGGCTCCCTTGGAAAAGGCCCAAAGCCTCCAGTGTCATCAAAACCTTCCAGTCCTCTCAAACAACCGGCCAACAGCAAACCGACAATCTCCCGGAAATCAGTCTCTTCGGGACTTAGTGGCCAAACAGCCATTCCGAAACTAACCAGCGTACAGATTCACACAGTCTCCCCAAAGCTGGGCGCCATCTTACACACACAGACAGGTGTACCCGGCCCCACACCTGTGAACCCACAGACGGTGATGTCCAAACCAGAGAGTTCACAGAAATCAAGACTCCCTCAGCGCGGCATGGTCCCGGCATCAGCAGCAGGTAACACTGACCAACTAACAAAATCTGCCTCACGAATGAACCATATTTTGTCCAATATTTCTAAAATAATGAATCCCCCACGTATTGTCTCCGCAGGACTGAACCTCATTTTGGTCCAGAGTGTTGCGTTCGCCGCTCCGGCCCCTTCGCACCCAACCTCAGCCCCAGCCGGTCAGGCAGGGAGAGCGGCCACATCCCTGTCTGGTGTGGCCGGTCTGGAGGTGCTGGCTCACAAGAGGCTGGAGCAAACCAGTACGTCGCTGGAGGCGGCTCTCAAAGTGGTGGAGAACAAACTGGCACAGGGGAGCAGTGTGGACAGGTGAGCGCCACCGATCTACACCGCGATGTCAGCAAATTAACTCTGCACACGTCACGCCTTTCCTGCTTCTTGACACGAGAGGGAAAACTCACACAGCTCCCATTGCCATGACTCATCCAGGGGTTCCCATTAGATTACCTGCAGTCCGGGTCCCAACATTTTTTTAAACACTATTCAACGGGTGGGGTTCGCGCGTCTTCCTGAGAAACTCAACTCGGGGACATCCGCTCGGTATGGGAGGTAATGCGCCGCTGTAGTTCAGCTCAGAAAGAGACGGAAGAGGCGAAGGTAGCTCAAGACCTCTGTGAGCTTTAGATCACTTCACAAAGGGTAGTCTAGTATAATATAGTATAGTATGTCATAAACATTCAAACATTGAATGAAATCCTGTGTGGGGGATCAGCGAAGTACGACAAAACTTAACTCTACAGAGTTCCAGCAGGCTTGTAACAGTCTTGTCCGTTCCACAGTGGCAGCGGCTCAGTGAAGGCGGCGGGGAACATTCTGGACGACATCGGCAGCATGTTTGACGACCTGGCTGACCAGCTGGACGCCATGTTGGAGTGACCCTCCCGAGTCCCTGTCCGAGGGGAGCGATGGACGAACATGGAGAAGACGGTGGAGGTGCTCAGCTCCTCTTCGTGACTCGGTGAATCAATACAAATAGATACTTTATTTAACCCCGGGGGGAGATACTTAAAGTGCACATTTGAGGATTTCCTGCACAACCTTTCCGCAATATTGCCCAATTTTTCAACGCGAGCACTTCGCCTTAGGACACACACCTGGGAATGTTATTGGAGCAACAACAGACAGCAGCTTCCAGACGTGCGTGTGTGTGTGTGTGTGTGTGTGTTCATTCTATTATCACTAAAGGGAATGAGGGTCCATTTTCTTCACGTTACCTGTAAATGTATCTATGAGTCTCTGTTGACACTGTATGTGTGTAGTCGGATATCTTTATACTGAGTATATTTATACTATATATGTTTGTTTTTTAACAAATGAGTTCCTATTGACTGTTTCAATCATTCTAGTGTATATTAGCATAACTGTGTTATATATATATTTTTGCTGCTTGTTGTCTATAACTTGGGGAAAATATTGTTTATTGTATTTAAAGATGCATATTCCTAATATGATTTGACACGTTGTTGCTTTTTTACCAAAGTCTTTTATTCTCTTCAGGAGGCACATTTTGGGGCTTCTGTCAGCACAAAGTGAGGAAACGTTCTTTCTTTAAAGCGTTTCAGTGAAAGATGTGTACCAGACTGTGGAGCTCAGTCCACCTCCCACTAACGGTTTGGAAGGTTTTAAGCTCGCCTCAGGGTGCTATGAAATGAATTCACTGTAAGTAAAAGTACTGTAAGTGTGCCGTTTTCAAAGAATGGGAGATGCTTTTAAACATTTCCTTTTAAACACGGACAAAGCATTTCAAGCAAGGTCAACCGTCTGAAAGGATATGTGCACCGTTTAAAGTGACTGAACACTGTAAGAGATCGGGAGTGCAACACCGGAATAATTCATGACTTTTACATGTGTATTTATGATCAATTTATTAATGATTCCTTTTTAACATGCCATCCTAAAAAGCAGAATTAAAATAGCATTTTAAGTGTGCAGTATAACACTGAAAGTATAAAGAAATCAACTGCTCAGGGCATGCTGGGTATTTGTTTCCTGTGTGAGTAGAGCGTCACTTAAAACCCATGAAGCAGCAGCTCCGATTGGCCAGACGCCTGGCACTAAAGCAGCTCGGCCAATCAGGGCTTCCAGTGTTGGACTTGTAGCGCACACATCTTCAAAGGAAAGACTCGTCTTTAAATGGGAGCAATCTCGAAAAGTTATGAGATGCAATCTGATTTAGAGACGGACTAAGAAAATATGTATCAATAATGTTTTTAACTAAACTAGTTAAAAGGGACCAGCTGATCACCAGCATTTCACTGCCCAAAACTATGCTTTTATTAATCTTCACTTTCAGTCATTGACCCAATGCCATACTACGCTTATCGTGCGGTTCAATGTCTGTCTGTGAGCCAACCAGTAAAGAAAGCCATCTTTAATCATATTAGTTTTTACAAATGCACTCAGATTTTGTAAACAGCCCTCAGAAAGTTCTGTCTTGCACTGTCGCTATGTTTGAGATTGTTAGGTGTGAACATTTCATACGTCAAAACATCTTTTAGCACTATTGATTCCTCAGTTCTATTTTTGATGTATGCCTGTTTGTTTTCAGCAATATTTCCATTGAATTCTGTATCATCGTGGAAATCATTAAAAGGATCATTTGTACTGAGGAAGTGTTTGTCCAGATGTATTCACATGAGAAATTATAAAAATTCAAACAACAAATTGTTAACATATGATTTGTGCTTCATTTCTTGTCAAATTACTGTTTCCAAGGTGAGGAATTTACTGCATTACAAACCAGACTTGATCCAATGGTTCATTTGTACGCATTCTACAGCATCAGTAACTTTATAAGTTCACACGGTAAGTCTTGTATTCAATACTCAGACCAACTGATGCAGATATTAATTCCTGCAGAATCCAAACCATTTACTGAGGAGCTCAATTTCTCTGTCAAAGTCTCAAAGTCTGTCAAAAATAAAATGTCCTCTTAAATCATTTAATCGTATAATAATTTATTAAGAGCACTCAAAATCTGCCAACTGTTTGTCCCAGGTTAGTATGTTGAAATAGACAACATAAAATGTCATAGTATGTAAAAAAAAAAAAGAGATAGCTTTGTCCTCGCACACAATTCGGCCTTGGAAAGAACCTTCAACCTTTAAAAAAAACACAAAACATGTATTACTAAACTCATTTGATCAGATGAATCCCTATACAAATTTAGGGGTGATGTCACAAGATATAACAACGGACATCCGAAGCTGTATTCCAAAACCGTCATTGAAGCTTCTATCTAATTAAGAATAGAATTAAGATTCAATTATTGTCATAGTACATACTTTTTACATACATACATGAAATGTATTCTCTGCATTTGACCCATCCTTAGTATTAAGGAGCAGTGGGCTGCCTCCAACGGCACCTGGGGAGCAATTTAGGGTTAAGTGTCTTGCTCAGGTACAATTTGACATGTGAGCTGTGGGGGGACTGGGGATCAAGCCGGCTACCTTGCGGTTGCGGGACGACCACTCATCCCCCTGAGCTACAGCCGCCCTACTAACGCCACTACCTAATGTAAGAACAAGGACCTTTGGTTCAGCCCTACGAGAAGCGCCTCACTGGTTCAGAACCATGGACAGCGCTGCTTGCTGTGCGTGTAGACAAGGGTGCGTGTAGAGGGGCGTGTAGAGAATGGGAGTAGAGGTGCGTGTAGAGGGGCGTGTAGAGAATGGGAGTAGAGGTGCGTGTAGAGGGGTGTGTAGAGGATGGGAGTTGGTCGCCTCTGGGACCAACTCGTTGCCCTCAGCACAGCAGCCTTGGCTGGTTTTATAAGTTAGATCATTACTTAAAGACGCCTCCTGTGTTTTCCTGACAACAAGCACTGCAACAGCAAAATTCGCTAAGAGCCGGATTAATGTCTTGCCTGTGCAAACCGCTCAAATCCGGGTCCTCCTCACTGAAATCAATGACTCCACATCAGGAGATCACAATGGTGAACTTTCTTCCACTCGCAGAACATCCCCAATCCTTTGCCTTTCCAGCTCCCTCTAGTTTCCATTTCATGAAGGCAAATCAATGTCTAAATCCGCAAGCACAAATGAGATTCCCGCATGCGTGCGTGCGTAGAGGTCCGGAGCGTGCAAATCAAACAGCAGCGCACGTATATTATCGATGTCGCTCCGCGCAGAATATCTCTGCAGCCTGCGAGGAGAAAAGCATGTGAGGCGCCCCCTAGCGCAAGACTTGTATCACTGCACTCTAGTGCACTGGCAAGGTGTTACCAGTGATGCTGATGAGAGCAGGCGTATCTACACAAAAAGAATAGGATGTTAAATAAGGTTTTTAAAAAAGAAACTATAGCTGTAGAATACAGTCACAGTATACTATGTTCACAAAAGTAATAATAAAGTAGTAGTATGTCAAAATGTTTTATTGGTCAGTGCTCATCAATGCATTCTACAACAGAGAGCCAGCATCAGCACATTTTATATTTTCACATGAAAGGTCTTGTATTGGATACTCAGACCCACTGATGCAGATATTATTAATTCCTGCAAAATCAAAACAATTTACTGAGGAGCTAAATTTCTCTCAAATCGGTCAAAATAAAAATATCCTCTTAAATCATTTAATCAAATATGTACAATTGTCTATTAAGAGCAAAGTGAAAAAATAATACGTCATTCTGTTGAATCCTATAAGATGCCAAAAACCCCTGAAGGGGAGACAAGCGGACAGACATGACGGACAGTTTCCAGTACGGCGACCAGAGCTTTCACCACTAACTACACTAACCTCCAGCCGGCTTAAGACTTCATACTGATGATTCAAACTGTCAACAGGGAAACCGGTCGCCATGGAATGGTTATGTTGGCAATAAAGGGCTCCAGAGAGACATTCAGTTGATCGTTCACAGACACTGAGGAAAGGAAATGGATATACTTTCATTTCAGCTGCTGATTGTAGAATTTGTCTAAAACTGTAGATTGAAAAAATCTCATTTAAAATCTTCCAATAACATTTTCTATTTCTATACATGGTCCTTTTCATACAAGAAACTGTACATTGATATTCTCCATTTATACTTTCTCCTTAATATATTAACATTCATTCCTGTGTGTGACGTTGACCGTTATGAAAACATGTCAAGTGGCAAAACTAAATTAAAACAAATAAAATCATCGTATAATACTGAAGAACATGAGATTAAAATGTTCAAAAAAAGTGGAAGCCAGATTCAGAGACCGGACACAGGGCAGTACAGGGAAGTCAGGAGGAGATGGATGATGATGATGATGATGATGATGATTATAAGTTGCCGAACAGTTCGTTCCTCTTGCTCCAGTCCATGGTCGGGGCTTTTTTGGCAGCTCGTTTCTGACGGGCTCTTTCTTTGGCCTGGGCCAGTGAGATGCCCAGAGCCAGGCCGTCAGCCGCCGGGGCCTGCTCTGCCTGGAAACACACACACACACAAACTTTCAAACTTGAATCCTTCAACAAAAAATGTCCAGGTTCATCTCTCCTGATCTAAAGTGTGTGACTCCCTTCTAGTAGTCTTAAACCCCCTCAGGGTCTCACACACTATTTTGATATCAGTGTCACATTCTCTCCATAGAAGTTAGAGAATAAACGAGTGGTTTCCGGCGAATACACCAAACACTTCCTGGTTCCAGCTTCTCAATGAGGAGGATCGACTTTTATTAGTTACCTTCTTATGCAACAGTCAATTCAATAACTTCACGTTTCAGGCTTTTGGTTCGAGACAGCGAGATGTCTGGTGGTGTTAGATTTGGGCGTGAAGGAATTCTGGAGGGACGTTCTTCACGGTTTTCGGACTTATTAAATTAATCAATAATAAATTAATGGTTAGTTTAGCAGAACACAACTTGTGCTTGTTGGGGAGATTGAAGTAGTGCTTGTGCTCAAGTCCTTCATAATTAAGAAAGAAATACTAATTTAGACAAGACATGTGACTAGTGTCACTGTGCTGTAGCCACGTGTTTTGAGTTCTGGCTGGCTGGCGAGAGAGAGAGAGATAGATATGCATTTCTGCTTCATTATTATTTATGTCTATTGGTATTTTAACTAAAATCTTCCATTTTAAAAATCAACTTTTGTTCAATCTCAATTGATTTCTATTCAGGTTTTTATTGATTATTGTTTTTATTCTAATGTTTTTCTGGTCTATATGTAAAGCACTGAGAACTGCCTCTGTGATTAAATTGCGCTGAATAAATAAAGCTGCCTTTCCTTCAATAGAACATAAAGCATTGACATTATTATTGGCAACCAGGAGAATGGTGAGGCGATGGGATAAGGAGGTCATTTGAAATGCATCATCAATAAGTTGTATCAATGACCAACAGAGACCAGATGGTGGCGCTGTGTACCTCTGCAGGAGGGGAGCTGCGGGTCGCTGCTGGCAGGGAGGCGTTGGAGGAGGCGCTGGAGGCCGACGAGCTCACCGACACTTTAGGCTTCACCTCTGCTGCCGCCTGCAAGTAGAATAAAACAAACATTCATATTAACAGAGACTAAAGGGTTAATTCCCCCAATCCCAGAAGAACATATCGGCTGTACTGGGATCAGTTTCAGAGGATCTAAAGAAGCAGGTGCTCTTTAAACTCTACACAACAGGTTATTACATATTGAATGACATGTAGACAATGAAAAGGGTTCCATCACTAATAAACAAAACAACTATTCACTGTATTGTCCCGTTAATCTGTATTTAGAAATGAGCCGAACGACAGTTGGAAACAGCTGTTGATTAAACGATCCACAGACTAGGTCCCAGGAGCGTCCTCATGCACCTGCAGCGCCATTAACCGTGATATTTAAAAAGTAAATAATTAACAAATAACAATATCACAGGGGAATTCTCCTTATTATTGGTGTTATTGTTATTAAGCACCAACGTGTTCAGGTGGAGGCACACATCTCAGGGGAACGATCTCTCAAAATGTGGACTAATGAAAGTAAAACTCTGCTGGCTGGAGGTTAAAGAACCCGTTTTGGTGTTTCAGTTGTTGTCCAGCAGGAGGCAGCACTGGGAGTATACATTTACTGGGAGTAACCCTGCCATAGTGTGCCTCCATCATATTCTCATTATTCTAATCTGTACGCTGGTAAAACACAACACACACGCTCATGTCCACATTCTTCAGCTGCACAGAGTGACCTGATCTTCAGCCGCTGCTCTGGAGGACTCGCTGGATGAATGTGTGTATGAAATTGGCATCAAATTCATAAGCAGCTGCTCTTCTAAAAATAAACTGGGGCTTTGGACAAACGCTACAATACACTGCATAACATAAGAGCCTCTAATGAGGTCCTGCCGCTGCTTGGAGGCTTCAACACACCAAACACACCAAAGGAGACGCTGCTCTTTAATGGACTCTGTTCCCACTGAAGGAACCTCAACACCTCCAGAGCCACTGGGCCTCAATATGAATGTAAACACGAACCTTTTCACCAAATGCATCTCATATTAAAACCATAATCAGTTAAAGAAGGATTCAATTAAATTAACAATATTTAAAACCATTAATTAAGCTTCAAACTGAATTAACTGACATAAAAAATGTATGTCCAAGGCTCTTCTTTTAAATAAATGTTTTTCTCATGGAAGCACTTTGCAGAAGTGTTCTTTTTCTGCCTTTAACACACACATTTTCTTATTTGGAGCGCTACGAACGAACACACACACACACACACACACACACACACGAACACACACACACACGCGCACGCGCGCACACACGCGCGCACACACGCGCGCAGACACACACACACACGCGCACACACACACGCGCACACACACACACACCGACCGACCGAGGCCAATGGTTGGACCGGAGCTGCTATTGTCTAAAGTTGTCTAAAATGTTCACGTGTAGTTTATCAACTCCGTCAGCTTCTGTAAATGTGGGTTAATCAGCACACACACACTTAAGGTCAGAGGTCGTCATGAGCGTTCATACCGAGCCCTGCGTTATGTAATCGCTGGTGAATGAGTGATTGTTGCGCTGCAGTGGAGGAGAATCTGCCCCATGTGTATGTGTACAGCGCTCGTTAGTCACCTCATTAGCATAATCCCCAAATTGCCCTGAGAGTTAAAGCCACTTCAATCCCATGATCCTCCAGGACACAGAGGGGAGAGACAGAGACACAGGGAGGGAAACACACACTGGTGAGCTCTTGTTGCCATGGTGAAGTCAGCCACAATGTCACCTGAGGGGCCAATCCACTTTCCCTGTGTGTGTGTGTGTGTGTGTGTGTGTGTGTGTGTGTGTGTGTGTGTGTGTGTGTGTGTGTGTGTGTGTGTGTGTGTGTGTGTGTGTGTGTGTGTGTGTGTGTGTACTTTTGATAAACTCAGCCTGAGGCCTTCCTCTGATTTTACACATCATGATGATGATACTCAAAACTGTTTATTCTGTCTTCTGTGGCTCTGGGGGAGGAGCTTAATTAAATCTGAAAAAATAACCCTGATTATGTCATAGTGATGAGGGTTTATAAACAAATCGGGCCAATCTCAATCGCCACCCTTGCGGACCCACGGACTTTGAGGCGCGCTCCCGCGAAGTCCTTGAGTGTTTGGGGGTGTCCCACTGTCACATTGTAGAGTGCTTGAGGGCTCACTGGCAGACATTTTTAGCCCTTTATGAACCCTTTCCGTAAGTCAGCATTACATGCTGACTTTGCAATGGATTGTGGGTAATTCCCTTAGGCAATGTGACGTTGAACACGCAGTTCCTAATGGAAGCAAGAAGACAACTCATTGTCCTCAGTGAATCGCCACCTTAACGTGGTGGAGGAGTTTGAGTGGCTCAGTGATCCTGGGAGCTATGTTGTCTGGGGTGTCAGTCCCTGGCAGGGTCTCCCAAGGCAAACAGATGATGATTTACGGCCCACGGATTGAAGCAACCTCGCCCGGACAAGGGAAACCGGGGCACCCTCCCGGAGGGAAGCTCGTCGGCGAGCGTCTGGTGGCCGGGCTTTCGCCCATGGGCTCAGCCCGAAAAAAGATCATGGACGAGCAACCCTGTGGACTCACCACCCGCAGGGGGAAGAATCGGGGTCGGGTGCTATGCAGACCGGGCGGCGGGCCAGGCAGGAGACCTGGGCGAGCCGATCGCCGGCAACATAGACTAGCTCTAGGGACGTGGAACGTCACCTCGCTAGCGAGGAAAGAGCTGGAGCTGGTGCGGGAGGTGGAGCGCTATCAGCTAGATATAGTTGGGCTCACCTCCACGCACAGCACGGGCTCTGGAACCAAGCTCCTGGAGAAGGATTGGACTTTGTCCTTTTCTGGAGTTGCCCAGGGTGAGAGGCGCCGGGCGGGAGTGGGGATACTCACGAGCCCCCGGCTGAGCGCCGCTATGCTGGAGTTTTCCCCGGAGAACGAGAGGGTCGCCTCCCTGCGCCTACGGGTTGCAAGGCTCTGACTGTTGTCTGTGCTTATGCACCGAACAGCATTTCAGAGTATCCGGCCATTTTCGAGTATAAGGCGGCTCATAAGTGTACTTGGTACCAGAGCACCTTAGGCCGGAGATCAATGATGGACTTTGTAATCGTATCATCTGATCTGTGGCCGTATGTCTTGGACACTCGGGTGAAGAGAGGAGCAGAGCTGTCAACTGATCACCACCTGGTGGTGAGTTGGATCAGATGGCGGGGGAGTCGGCTAGAAAGACCTGGCAAGCCCAAACGTGTGGTGAGGGTGAACTGGGAACGTCTGGCAGAGGATCCTGTCCGGGAGGTCTTCAACTCTCACCTCCGGAAGAGCTTCTCACACATGCCGAGGGAGGCTGGGGACATGGAATCCGAGTGGACCATGTTCAAAGCCTCTATTGTGGATACGGCCGCTAGGAGCTGTGGTCAGAAGGTCATCGGTGCCTGTCGTGGCGGCAACCAGAGAACCCGGTGGTGGACACCGGGGGTGAGGGAAGCCATCAAGCTGAAGAAGGAGGCCTTTCGGGCCTGGTTGGCCCAGGGGTCTCCTGAAGCAGCTGACGGGTACCGGCAGGCCAGAAGGGCTGCAGCTGTGGTTGTTGCGGATGCTAAAACTCGGGCATGGGAGGAGTTCGGGGAGGCCATGGAGAAGGACTTTCGGTTGGCCTCAAGGAGGTTCTGGCAAACCATTCGGCGGCTCAGGAAGGGAAAGCAGGGCCTACCCCAGGCTGTTCTCAGTGTGGGGGGGGGCGACTGCTGACCCGGACTGTGGACATCGTCGGGCGGTGGAAAGAGCACTTTGAGGAACTCCTAAACCCGGCCAACATGTCCCCTGGAGAGGGGGCAGCGCCTGAAGTCCTTGGGGTGGTTGCACCCATATCCCTGGCAGAGCCCAGGTGCCCATGGACTGGCAGACCGGGGTGGTGGTTCCCATCTTCAAGAAGGGGGACCGGAGAGTGTGCTCGAACTATCGTGGTATCACACTGCTCAGCCTCCCGGGAAAAGCTTATGCCAGGGTGCTGGAAAGGAGGCTCCGACCACTTGTCGAACCTCAGATTCAAGACGAGCAGTGTGGATTCCGTCCCGGCCGTGGAACAGTGAGATCGATAGGCGGATCGGTGCGGCTGCAGCAGTAAAACAGGCGCTGTACTGGTCCGTCTTGGTGAAGAGGGAGCTGAGCCGGAAGGCGAAGCTCTCCATTTACTGGTCGGTCTACGTTCCAACCCTCACCTATGGTCACGAACTCTGGGTCGTGACCGAAAGAACGAGGTCTCGGATACAAGCGGCCGAAATGAGCTTCCTCCGTAGGGTGGCCGGGCTCAGCCTTAGAGATAGGGTAAGGAGCTCGGACATCAGGAGGGAGCTTGGAGTCGAGTCGCTGCTCCTTCGTGTCGAAAGGAGTCAGCTGAGGTGGTTCGGGCATCTAGTCAGGATGCCTCCTGGACGCCTCCTATTAGAGGTTTTCCAGGCACGTCCAACTGGTAGGAGACCCCGGGGAAGACCAAGGACACGCTGGAGGGATTATATCTCCCGGCTGGCCTTGGAACGATCTCAATCGATCTGCCGGCGTGGCAGTTATGTGACAAAAAGTGACAATATTTTTGTAACCTGTGTGTTTCAGAGTTTTACAGTGCAGTCAGCAAACAGGAAACGCATGAAAGCAGCCAGAGTGCTTCACAACACTGTCCAGAACTCCTAATCTGCTACCAGGAATGTCCAGAGAGGATCAGTGGGGCTTTTCCAGGCCACTATCTGTCTCTGTGCGTGCGTACAGATCGGTACTAACCTCCTCCTCCTCCTCTGATGCTCTCTCTGACGCTGGCTCAGGAAGAAGTCCTGCAGGAGAAAAGAAGACACTTCATTTGTATTTACTCCGGTCGGGTTAGAACTAAATGTCTGATCATGATGTTCTTGATCTTTTCACACCGTCATGGTAAACACACGGGCGGCATCTTGTACCAAACCTCTGTGTGTGTGTATGTGTGTGTGTTTTACCGGTGACGTGTTCCTCGGTGGGCACAACGTTGCATCGCTTAAAGAACTCGTCTGCCTCGGCGTCCACCAGCAGCAGTGTGGTCTCGTCTCCTCGCGCTTTGATGGCCGCAACCACATCGGAGTGCTGCATGCCGATCACGGACATGCCATTGACCTGAAGGGGGAGAGGAGAGGGAGTGGGTGGAGAGTTCACTATCTGACTCATGCTATGTTGGATGCGTTTTAGTTTGCAGTGAGCACAAATCCAGAGCACCAAGTCTGCAATCAACTTGTCAAACACAGATTGAAACAGAAACATGCACTTTATTAATCCCCTTGGGGAAATTCTTCTCTGCATTTGACCCATCCCTGGATAGGGAGCAGTGGGCGGCCCTGTGAGGCGCCCGGGGAGCAGTTGAGGGTTCAGTGTCTTGCTCAGGGACACTTCGACATGTGAGCTACGGGGGGACTGGGGATCGAACCGGCTACCTTTTGGTTGCGGGACGACCACTCATCCCCCTGAGGTGTTGCAGTTTAAGTGCAGATTGCTTAGAAAAATCCAAATAAAAAAAATGACTAAAGGACTGACATTCATTGTGATGAATTCCAGCAACTGTCAGCAGTCTTCTCCTTAATCTTCACGAGTAACGCATGAAAAACCAGTGTTACGGTCCTTCAACCAGAACGCAACCCTTTAATTAATTTACTGTAGTAAAGTATTTACTTCAGTAAGTACTTAAAAGAACACGGATAGCGGTTGACCAGTGTAAAAAGAAAATGCGTACAAACAGTCCGTTGCTTCATTACTTTTAGAGTGATGCCTCAGCTTTAGTCCTTATTGGTTTTTAATAATAATAATAATTCATTTAATAATGTCTCATTCATTTATTATCATTAAATCATGTATTTAATGTTGAACGCTTCTCAACATAGCTGAGGGCGGGACATGCTATCACATTAGACTTATTTACAACTGTACTGTACTTAGGCCTTCATTTGTTTTCTATTCAAGACAGCCCAAAGGCAGCATTGAAACTATGTTTGCATTCTGTAAATATCAGACCGAAGCTACGATATCCAAAAACTGATCCTCCATGACAGCCGTTCACATGATAAAAATGACTCGCACGGTTGTAAATACGGCAATCACTGACAATCGGATTTTCCGAAGGATGATAAAAACCCTGGACATAAACTATATGGTGTCACTGATTTATTCACACAAAGTAAGTGAATGATGATGTTTTTGTTCGGGTGCCAGATTTCTGTGGCTGCGGAGAAACGGAATGAACGGAATGAGAGCCGACAGGATGGAAACTGTTTGGTAACACTGTTGTTACAGGGCCGCGGTATGCAAGCATACTCCCAGAGAGGGAACTAATCAAGCCTCTTGGGAGATAAGACTGAGGAATTCCTGTGTGGGGAGAATCCGAGGTGGGAGTACCCTCAGGAATCTCTCAGCCTGACAGACTCCCACTGTGGGTGTGTGGGACAGGTGGTACGGCCAGATCCCACTCCCGTGACCGCCTCAGATAAATTAATGAAATTCCAAGCATCCCGTTTCCAGGAGTCGACTTCTAAACCCTCCACGTTTGTCCCGTTTAAAGCTTCTACCTCATTGCCAACGCAGTACGTGGAGATGTGGTATGACGTCATCTACAAAGCCGCCCCCCCTCCTGCATGCGAGGGGCCCTGCAGGCAGTAATGCAGCCTACAGACTCAGTAAGTGGATTAACTCTGACCCCGCCACGTTCAACGAAGGAGGCCTGCTCGTCACATAAAATAAACGCTCCTTTTTGACACAGGAACACACTTACATGTGCATATTTCATCTAATGATGACATCATACCTCTCAGAATTCCCGTCTCCCCACTGACACACACAAACTGTGTGTGTGTGTGTGTGTGTGTGTGTGTGTGTGTGTGTGTGTGTGTGTGTGTGTGTGTGTGTGTTTTACCTGGACGAGCTTGTCCCGTGGTTTCACGCCCACCCTCTGAGCAGGAGAGTCGTCGTCAACCGCCCTGATGAACTGGCCCGGCTTGGACTTCTCACTGTGCAGGTTGAAGCCATAGCCGCTGGTTCCCTTCTTCATGTGGCAGAGACGAGGTCGCGGCCCGCCGAGCTCCTCCTGTGCACGACAAACATGCAGGTCACTGAGAGGTGCAGCCGGGTCACAGAGAGGTGCAGCCGGGTCACAGTGGTGCAGCCGGGTCACTGTCTGTCTGAGCAGTATCAATAATACGCAGTGATGGGTTTAGCTGTGTTAATGCCACCCGCTCCTGCATCCCCAACGGCTGCTGAGATTTCAGACTTTCTAAAAAATTGGATTGTCCTTTTTTATGATTGTGAATAACTGTGCAGAGTCAAGTAGAATTAATTTGCCAAAATGCTAAATAGATCAAGTTAAAAGGTGGATTAACTGATAAAAAAGAAAAAAAAAATATAATTTTTTTCTATAGATAATGTTTATAATGTATTATATATCTATAATGTTATCGTAAATTCTCTTGGCCGCGATAATTGTGTTGTGAAAGTCGGACATGGTGACAGCCTTTGTTGCATCACAGCACCCTTGGGTGGGCCACATCATCACATTCTAACATCTACACAACCCTGGGATCTGGCTCGGTCAGGTGGTGAAGAACTTTCACTGGGAAAAATAAATAAAAACTACAAACCATTCCAGCATATTGTCACATACAGCAGGTCTAACAGCCGTCATGTTAAATGTTAGATACTCATGGCTTGAAGGGCTTCATATGGTGGAGTGATTCACACAACAACAAATGGCCGCGGGGAGACCGATGACCACGGATGTTTGGGATTGAAAGAAGGACGTGACACGTGCTGCTTATCGGCCGGTGCCTTTTCCATCCATTTCAGTGCAATTAATCTTAAAATGTCTCCAGGGCGGGGCCCACTTCCATGCCTCTTACGTCAATCTGACATTTCCACACCAACACAATCAACAGAGGTCTGCGTAGGTTCCCTATTTGCACACCCTGTGCATGATGCGTACTTAGACAAGTGACATACGCTATTGAGTGAAGCACAACATGACACAAGGTCATAAACATGCATCTTCCTAACTGAATGAAATCAGCAGCAGGTGGCTAATCCTGCTGGGGCCTGCTGTGTGCCGGGCTAAGAGTCTAATCCATGTGCGGGTGAAGGACCTCGTTTAACCTCTTCACTGCTGCATGAGCTCGTCTTTTATTAGACCACTCCTGGAAATGATTGCTGAATGGGTTCCTACGCCATAAAAAGGGGTCAGCTCCATATAAAGTGTTCCAATACATCCATACCACTTTGTATTCTTCTTTCCCATTGTTGTTGCTGGCAATTGTACTTTACACATGCACAATCAAGATAATTAGTTGGTGTCACAACTCGGCCCTGAAGTTAGTTGTGAACATTTTAGATTTGGTCCAGCTGGGGGACGTGTTGCAGAACAAAAACCCGACAGTGGATGATAATATAAATATAAAAATATTCTGGGAAACTCTGTCATAATAAGCCAAAGTCATGAGATAAGTCTGAAATAAAAGTTTGATTATTAAGGTCCAGACAGTAAAAAAAAAAAAAAACATTAAATAGAATAAAATACATACAAAAGCACAATTAAAATACATAGACCTAATGCTTTATAAATTGACAGCTGTACCAATGTCGCCACAGCTGGGACTGATAGTAAGTAACATTTTTTATTTTGCCTGTAATTTGACTTCCATATTGAACTGTCAACTCGTGGAGGGCACAGACTCCACCTTCAAAACCTTGAACAGCGAACATGTGCACAAAATGGTTTACAGGCGTGAACATAAGTCACACCTCATTTGCCTGATAAAACCGACAGCTATCTGCAGCGCTCCTCGATATTCAGCGGCTGTCTGTAAATGATTCCCTGCAAAGTGACCATTTAAGATCAACCTTAGCCCCCACCCAGAAGGTGCCAACTCTCGGCGTGGACTGTGCGTTGGTCCGAGGGTTTCTATGGCGCTGGGGAGGTTGATGATTGGCGAAACGTTCAGAGGGAGTCAGTGTGATCTCGGCAGGACCTTTGGATGGAGTAATACATTTATGACAAAGCCTGCATAACCGGAGGCTGAGAACGATAAGGATGAGGGAACAGGTGAGGTGCAAAGTGCACCACATGCCAATCCATATCTCATACAATCTGGAGCACTTACTGCATGCAAGACTTTTCCACGCCCCGCCCTGATATGGCACGGAGCCTGTGAGGAACCTGCAATAATTAATATTGGTATACGACTGAAGGGCGTAGGTTTCGCTTAAACATTGGGGAGGGATGGGGGGGGGACCACACATTAAGCGAGGGCGACTTCATTTCCTGCATTCTGGTGAATGTCTGCATCTGTTTATTGTGGAAATGTTTTATTTATTTATTATTTTTGGCTCTCAGGAATTCTGTTATTGCTTTCAAATATTAATTAATCCCTGCTGAGTCAACACACGCAGAGGAATGATTTACTTTTCCTCCCGTTTTGTGTCTTTAGTTTGGGAAGTAACCCATTTAAATGTGCATGCAGCACTTTTATTAATACATTCATTAATTCTAATGAATGTATAAACCCCTGGCCTTTAATAGCTCAAAAGTTTAAAACATATCCCACATATGTATTCGCTGAGATTTTGCAAATACGGTTGTGATATTTTAAGACTAAATTAGTAATTTAATGATAATCAAGTCATATTTTACAATAAAAAAAATAAAAAAATATCTGCCCTACAGTCTGCTGTGCATTTTGTTCTTCAAACTCAACATCCCAAGAAACGGGGCGATTGTTTTGGGAGTCTGGAGATTTCCTCCGGGCGACAAAAGATAATATTGTTGTTGCTGTTATTTGCATCAGTTATGAAAAAAGTACAATGCTTCTGTAAGTTATTACTTATAAGAATGTGAAAGCCCACGTTATGAATGGCGCTTCAAACTGTGCAGGAGGCTGAAGGGCCCCAGTTGAAACGGACAGTGTGAAACATATTTTGCGCTTGCAAAGTATGCGAGCAAACCCCACAAAATACATTTGTGAAGCCTTCTGTGAGTATTCATTAATATTGAGACTGATCTGACCCGATACTGTCTGTACTGCAGCAGATTAATATCATCAAACGTGTATATTTGTGGCTGCATGTGCAGAGGGCTACGGAATAAAGTAGTTATGTTTGATCCTGATGCGTCCTTTACTTTAGCACAAGAATAACTTTACCTATGAGCAACACTTTCTCTGAAACGCTTCTGGATCACAGCTGGTCATCAAAAGGGATGTGACAAAGCAAACAACACAGCAAATGACATTAGAGGCGTGTCACTTCAGCGTCCCACTTTGTGACTCCAGCATTCACTTTGTTTGGCCTCCAGCTCAAACTGACGTAATCACAGACGTCCCCAGGTCTTACCCATCCCCATAAATCGTTATCACTCGAACTCCATGCATTTCAAGAGACATTCAAGGACTGCTTTCAGAGGGTTTTTTCTCTTTTTTTTTTTTTCAGGGTTTCCCGTCATGCACAGGAAAACCACAGTGTCAGCAGAGCCGCACACAGAAAAACAGCTTCAGTGACACGAGTGCTGTATGATAACGACACCACTGGGTAAAGTCCCACAGAGTATCTCCAACATGCTAGCATCGAAACAATGTTTGTTGCCACAGCAACCATCCGCCGCTGAAGGTAACCGTCAGAGATGAAGCTCATCTGAAATGTCTCGACAGCGTGTGTGGCATGCGACTGGCCAACTATAACAATATAATTCAGCATGTTCAAATTCATAGTGTCGTTATGCCGCTCGGCATGCGGTGCCTCGTCACACACACGCTGTTGGAACATACCGTGTCTATATGTCAACAAGTCCCATGAAAAGATGGAAAACATGCACCGCTTACCAGCTCAAGAGGTTTCAGGGACTCAGTTTTCATAAAAATAGTAACTTAAATTATTTAACTTAGTATAGAATAATAACTCTAAAAGTGTGAAAACCAAAAATCCTCCTCATATACTACTGTATGCATGTCGTTTTGGGGGTTGTGCACTAAACGTTGGTTCATCTGGCGCTGAAAACAGGCCCCCAACAAATGCACCATTTCCTCCTGTTTGGAAAACAATGTTTCATGAAAAAATGTAAACAATATAAAAAAAGTGTCTAGCCTTTAAAAACCTAGCCTTTTTGATTGTATGCATTTGTGAGCCGTTAAGGATGAATGTCTTCAGTAGGAACCAACGGGCTTGGGTCCAAGTTCCACAGACAAGTCAGAAAATACTGAGTCGGAGAAACACATTGTTGGTTTTGGTCATTTTTATAGGATTTGTTGACAAGAAGAAAACTAAAGAATAACACTAGCCTCTTACATTTATACTTTGTCCTGGACCAACAGGCTGATACTTGACTACAGCGAGATTGACTACCATGTAGACATTAGCATTATAACAGTGACACCGCTACCTGTGACTATCTGAGAATACAATATACCAATAGTCAGTGGCGTACAACTAAACGAAAGCAACAGCAGCATTTAGAAAGGGAGTCATCACTTGAAATGTGCCTTTCCTCTGCAGAGAGGTTGAAAGGTCAACCACAGAGCTCCCTGGCCAGTCACGTGCTGCCAGCATAGAAATAACATCCGGCTCGTGATCTGCCACAAGTAGCCATGGTGTGAATGCAGGATTTAGCCTCTTTAAGTGCGATGGCATAAGAGGCAGCAGGCAGACACTGAACATTCCCTAAGCCTGATGAATATCGGAGGTTAATGATTTTACAGCTCGCTGTAGTTAAACATCACATTGGGCACTCCGACCCAGTGTCACATAATGAGGACCTTGAACCGAGGGCGAAACCCTAAACGGCGTGCCATTTGAAACCTTTATGACGATCTCCGGGCACAACTCCAGAGAGAAAAGGCTGCATCTCAAACATGTTCTCACAAAGCACGGGAGGACTGAATTTGGAGCCATTTCTGTAGAACCACGCAGGCTGCATGCAAACAGGTTGCACTCTTGAACCTTGGAGCCCCATCTCGCAGACAGTCTTAAACTCATTAACTGAAAAAGGATCCCAGGGATTGATACAGTCCAAGCAATGGGCTTGTGCAACGAACATAAAAAAGAGAAAAAAAACCTAGAAGCCAACAATGGCAGGGTATTTTACCACTGGATTATTTCACGTTAGCAACTCTATGCTACGCAAGCCACTCGAGATATCCTGAATGTAAACACGTGCAGCTCAGGTTAAAAAAATAATAATAATAGTTCCGACAACAAGGTCTGATTTCTGGAAAGAGACATGGTATGAAGTTGTTGGCTTACATAATTGACAAACTACACAGAACTTCCAACTCCATGAGGCATTATTGTTATCAATAACCTGGCGGAGACAAAAACCAAACAAACAATGTGGCTTCTGCATTATAGCAACTCGCTGCAAGGACAGGAAGTGGTTTCCTCATTGGTTCCACCCCAACAGCTCATCTGCTGACAAAGAGTGTGTGTGTGTGTGTGTGTGTGTGTGTGTGTGTGTGTGTGTGTGTGTGTGTGTGTGTGTGTGTGTGTGTGACTGGTGACAGGAATGGCCTCTGAAAAGATATCTGAAAAATGTGTTCAGAAACCACTCAAGGATGTGTTCTAATAACTACAGAGAACAATAGTTAGTACTAAATATGTTGCTGTGAGAAAAGAAGAAAAAACTAACCGTTAGCATTTGTTGGACTTTAGCCATGTGCCATTGTTTTGTTGTTACTCTGTATCGTTTGTGCTCCACGCCGTGTGATAATGCTCCTGGGCTCAGAGATTAAAGACCGGAGTGAAGACCTCAGAGATTTCTCAGAGGCGTTTGGTGTAGAATCGTGACAAAGATTCTATGAAACAGGCTGCTGAACACTGAATAGGAAGACTATGCAAGGAGAGGTTGTAAAAATTTAAACAGTTCAATGTACATAGTAGAGCCGCCCTTTTTGTCTTCTAAAGATCGATAACACTTGGAAAAATGTTGCATATGCAGTGTTTCCCCCACCGTTATAATAGGGGGGCGTTCTTTCCTATAGAACAGGTCTACACCTTGTTCTGTTATTAAACAAACTAAACGGCCGTATGTTATTGATCTTATCCACATGACAGTGTGTCATTTCTGTCTCTAAATGATCGCGTTAACACTTCTCCTCTGCTCTCCATCGCGCACAGCGGAGTTCCGCCCGATGCGCACAGACACGTGCGCGCGCACTGAGAACACAGCAGCGGACAGAGAGCATCGAAAAATATGTCGCGTGAAAAGCAGACCGCTAGATCTGAGTTTTAAACGCTTCCAGGGTGAAGATGGCAACAGCAGCTCTCCTGTGAGGAGCACTGGAGTTCCTTCTCGCACAGGCGCAGCTCTCCTGAACCCGGAGCAGCTCTCCTGCTCCGGGTGAAATGAGCCAAAGTGCTCGTGTCTTCTACCCAACAAAGAGCTGCTGGCTTCACATATTACAAAAGTACAAAGTACACTGGCATACAACTAAGTCATTAATAAATACATGGAGAAAAGCCTGTACTTTCGGGTAAATGTTTACGTTACGCCGTTAACAGGTTACGCTTGCGCATGCGCGACTCGCCGACTTTTGGCTCTTTGCCAGAAGTCTCCGTCGTCCTTTCTACTGCTGCGTGTCTCAAAACAGAAAACAGATCTCAGCACAACGTTGAACATGAATTGTATCAAATCTACAACCCAGTTTATCACTGCTCCACTAATACTGATGCAACCTGATGCTCACATATCTGCAATCATTCTGTTTGGCAAAAAAAAAGAATAGCTTATTGTTTTCCACAATGAGCTTGAGATTTAGTAGTAACTAAATATTAGTTATTTTTTGCACAGATATAACTTTATTTTCATTGTTCTAAGTGATTGCAATTTAAAAATAAAAAATTGTCTGATGGAGCAATCTGATTTACTTGAAAGTGATGCAATTTTCTTTATTCTGTTAATTCTAAAAGCACAGATGGAGTCACAAAATTAAGTTATTTACAGAAAAAGTTTGAGAACCACTGCGAGTCGCCGCCTGCATATGTAGTATTTCTTTTACAAAAAAAGAAAATACATTGACATTTTTTTTTTTTTTTTACTGTTATGGCATTGTAACCATGTTCCACTGCAAAATAAATAAATTTTTGCCGTTTCCATAGGAGGTGCAAGACCACACACACACACACACACACACACACACACACACACACACACACACACACACACACACACACACACACACACACACACACACACACACACACACACACACACACACACACACACACACACACGTCTCAGAGGGTTAACTGTCAGAAGATATTGTATTTTTATGCGCCCCCCCTTTATGCTCGTCTCAATCCGTTTTGGTGATGTTGAATTCTCCATTTAGCAACTGATGACTGAGTCGAGCTGAAAGCCGGCGGAGCCCGAAGCTGGAGGTATACAGTCACAACACAGTAGGATTGCGTTCTGATTTTCAGAGCATGAATTACTTCAAAGACGCCCTAATTGCTTGCACCAAATGTAATTATAATCCCTGTCAGGCCAAAGACCCGATTCAATCATGATGGATCCGCAGACTTTTCATTGGACGGCTTAACGTCAAGATTCAGGCCGAGCCGGAGGGAAGAGCATGATCACAGCAGTGACGGCACAAAGTCTCCTGTCGCCTCGGCGGCAAATATATGTCCTTGGATGGCCTCAATCTCAATGAGTGAACGGCTACACTGCATTTACTCTATTGCTCAGAATAAAAAAGGACTGTATGGGAAGCTCGGCCAACCAACAGGCTATTCTGTACCCATGTTTATTTAGACTTTGACACAAAGAAAACAGTGGGGCAGCGAGGAGCCCGGTCCGGTGACGCCAACAGCTCTTTTGTGGCGTTTGTTTTGGATGGCAGCCCATGTAAAGAAGCATCTGATGGAAAGCTGCCCCAGCGGGAAATGCCTCCAAGATTTGTCCAGAGTAAGACAACAGATTGTATTTGATGATTCCTACACATGAGCATATACTACCTACACTCAATAAAAACATGTTGGGAATCTTTAAAAAGAATAAAGGCCAATTTGTGACTGTTGGGAGTGACAGATATAGATTTAAATACAATCAATTATATCAATGCTATGTAATAACACATTTGATCAATTTAAAATGAATGGAACGTCTCCAATTACAGGTATAACGTAACTCCAGATAGACTCATAGGTTTATTAAGGGTGCATCACTTCACTTAAACAGCATCTCCAACAGATGATGACCTCAGATACAAATCCTGTATAATGATTTTGACTGAGCATTTGCCAGCAGCACTTTTCATTTCCATTCTGTCAGTAGAGAAGGTTGCGTACCAGGCAAGCTTCCACCAATGGTACGGGAATCTCTTGATGAAAGCCCATTCTACTGTATGTTGAGTACCAGGAGCCTCGGACACAGACGCTGCTGGTGTCATAGCAAATGCTAGGTTTACACTCATACGGAGATTTGCACAAAAAGAACAGACTGACGTGGGAAAGACTGCAAGAACAGGCGGCAACAAATTGGTATTTCGATTAATCTATCAATTTTCTGTTCACACGTGAAAGTAAAAAAATAAATAATAATAAAAAAATAAAAAAAAAGAGTACAAGACGTCCTTAACTGCAAAATCCACCTGCAGCTCCCGACCAGCTACTGAGTGGACTGAGGTGAGATAGTATTTGGCAATATTTATACATTAGTATTAGTCAATTAAACAAATAAACAAATAAACACACACACACACACACACACACACACACACAGCAGGCTTGGCCTAGGTTCCCCTACATGTAGTAAATGTAACTCTGAAGTTCGTACTTATATACACATGTTTTGGAAATGTGCAAAGATCCAAACATTTTGGAGAGAAGTGAAGGACTGTTTCTTTGATGGGATATGACCTGGAGCTTTCAGCTCATCTATGTGTGTTGGCAGCTAAAGTGAGCAGTGCAAGGAGTAGCAGCAGCACAAAAATAATTGGAATACTTCTGTATATACCATGAAAGACTATTCTTAAAAAAATATATTTCTAAAGTCACCCCTTCTATGGACGATTGGTATAAGGGGATTTTGGAAGTTCTTCCTCTGGAAAAGTTGACCCACACGCTCCATGACAATGTCAAGGGATTTGTCAAGAAATGGAAACCGGTCTTAGACATGGTGGACCCCTCCGGACTGGATTTTGCTCTGCCAGATTAAAAACATTGGTACTGACTTTACCTGATAATATAACCAAGATGTGCTTCTGTAAGACTAGTGATGTGTGAATGTGTCATTTGCTGTGGTTGTTTATTTTATTTACTTTTTCTCATTCCCTCTTTCTTTCTACTTTTCTTTTGTATCCTTAAAGTTAAAGTTGTAAAATTTAAAAGAAATACACTTCCAAAAAACACTTACTCTGGCCAACCAACAGTCCAAAATAATCCTGTCTCGAGTCATTGTGCGGTTAAATTGTAACTACAGACGGAGGAACCGGCGGCTCCACCAAGTGGCATGAAAGTAATCATGGCTTTCACTCCTCTTGAATCAATCAAAGTGGCAGATTAATTGCCCTTTCTCCGGCTCGTGTGAGCTGAGAGATAAGGGACATTGCACAACGTGCAATAAGAAATGATCGGCTGGTAAGATGAGAAGCTGCTGCCTCGAGGACTTCAATCCGAATCGGAGGTTCAAGGGTCTCCAGATATGCTGCAATTGGAAACAGGGAGTCAGTTGCTCGGGGCAAATATAATGAGTCGGGTGCGAAGTGGCATTTCGATTTTTGGTCAAGTACCTCATTATATTACATCTTGCTTCAACACTTCAAACACCCACTCGTTTACGACCTCATTATTTCACCATTTGTTTGACATTTTCACATCTACAAGTACAGAACAAATTGCTGTTTAATCTGGTGACCGCTCCACCCCACACACACACACACAGTCTCACTCTACTCCAGCCCTATGACAGTGTGTGTGTGTATGTGTGTGTTAAGTGAGGGTGTAGGTATTTCAGGGTCAGCATGGCCTCCTTGTTGAGGCGTGAGAGACCTCTCTTCTTTCCTCCCCTGGCCCGCGAGCCTTTCTCCACACGCAAACACGGCAGACAAAGCCTCTTTCTGCTGCCGGGCATCTCTATGGCGACCGTCAGAAGGCCCTCGGTGTGGTGGAGGACCGAGTCTCTGGAGGCCAGGATGTTACCATAATATGATGACATGCTCATTCAGCTCATGCCTTTATCTTCCAGCAAAAAAGAAAAGCAATCTTTGTGGTATTAGATATTCAAGTCTTTGCCGAGACCATCACCGGGAGGATCGTTGCTTAATTAAGTGTGTGAAGAAATTAAAAAAACATTTGATGACCGAGCCCTGGACTGCAATACCAAGTCAAACCAAAAGGCAATCACGTAAAAGGGGCTATTGTTTGAGGCGCAACGGTGATTGTGCTCGGGGAGCTAGATCCGCATCATCACTGGCCAGCCCACTCAAGTGTATCCCCCTGGGAGGCCTGGTACCAGAGGCCAGTATAGAACCATCAGTCAGGCTCTGCCAAGATTCCCATCAGGCAGGAATGTGGCTGCATCCCAGCCAGCCTGGGCTATTCACTTCACCAGAGGATTAGTGATGGGCCGTGAGCCGCCTGCATAGAGCGAGACGGAGATCTAGATGTCCCATTTATAACCGCGGAACAGGGGCCAAACTTTCAGAGATCCATGTCGGTAAAGGCAGGGTGTGGATTTCGAGTCGTACGAGTTGGATTCGAGTCAGAGAAGCAACGAAAGCTGCCAACTTTATTCGAAGTTTGAGGCCGCACAAAAGGTTGCGGCTAACGTTAGCTTGCTGTTACCTAGGAGACAGCATAAGATCAATGATCTTTTCAATTAGATCTTTGCGTCAAAGCTTTGGTTGCTTCAATATCATCTTTTAAACTCAATAAAAGAGCTGTAACGTTTGTATGTTGCACTTTCAATTTGAGCTTTACAACTCTTCATATTAAGATAACAGTAGAGGATGGACATTAAAATTAGTTTAAAATTTGCACTAAACGAAGATGTAAACTATTGATATTGGCTGACAGTAAAATTACCCTGAGATTGACACCGTTCCAAAATTAGCAATAACCCGTTTAACATTCTAAATGCCAAGTTTAGGCATTGGTCTTGACTCAAAACATCTTAAGACTTACAAAGCAAATCATTTATTTTGTGGCGCCGTTTAGAACTTCTCCAAACTTGAGCAGGACTGAGCTGCCCACGTACTGCTAACAGCTAACATTACCAGTTCTCCCCCTGCCAATTTCTGTTGTAGACGATGTAGCATTATCAGGGACATTTTCTACTGTCCCCGGGACAACGGGACACTGTTAGGCTCGATATTATATAATATTTATCAGGACATCCGCATTAATGCCTTTCTAGTCGCCAATCTCCGATAATGTTTCATTGTAAACAACCAACCCGAGTTTCAATTGACAGGACGGTGGCAGCATCTCTATGTTCCTTCACATTATGATGCGTTCAGTCTCTGTTCAGGCAAAGTTGATGTATTCAAAAGTAATCTTGTAAAATTTGTTTTGGTGAGAAACTTGTTTTCACAGCAACATACAGTAAATAGATTAATTAGATGAGGGAATTATAAATTATGTTTACACTAAACTCCAAGCAGCTTGATACATAATCAATACTATTAATGACAAGGATTGTTTTATTCTGTAAAAATACAATCTTTTATTTCCTCATCATTTAAATTGTGTTTTTAAAAGAAGAAAAAAACACTCTAAATTACTATAACAACGTAAAAGGATAACAGTTAGAACTTTGGATAGATTACACTGACTTCAGTGTGGTTGAAATTATTTTTGGGACAGCTGCTAAAAAAACATGATCAGGGATCTCTAAAACTTATATTTGCTCCCTTTTTTCTTTTGTGCTTATCCGATCCGTGAGTTTTATGACCCGTTGCACCACTATAACCGTCATGCCGTTTTGACGCTCACCCTTGACTCCTTACTCTCAAATAAAAAAAAAATCCTATTCTAAGGGTACCACACAGATAAACGGCTCCATTGTTAAGCCATTTTATACGGCTGTTACACCACATGTAAAATCAGGGCCCAGACTTTGCACCGGCAGTTAGAACGCCAACTAAATCTTGCCATGTTTACGACCACTTCAGAGAACTACAGTGTTTCCTAGCTGACAATAAAAGCCAGGTCCTTTAAAGAGGCAGGATAATGTTAATCCCAAGAAAGAAACGCATGTCCCAGTCCCAGACAAGAGTGTCAGACCTTCAGTATTGTTTGCCAATTGTTCTTTTTGTGAGTGCCATCAACAAAGCTCCTTCTTAAAATAATATATATAAAAGTGTGGAAACTGTGGTGCAATCTCCATCTTACCTGTCGTGCACTTAAAGCTCTATTTTTAAACACCCATTATGTCTACTCATATCTCTCAAAAACCCCATCAGGTAATAACAATAGGAGAGTAGAAAATGATGTCGTCACTGACATGAATCATAGCGACAAAGCCTCTGGTCCGACGAGCAAAACCTGCCGGGGAATTCAAGACGGGAAGCAGAGAAACCGTCAGGCGCATGACAAAGACTCTATTCAACAGCAATGAGTAGAGGTGTCACCTCTCAGTCTCAGCAGATCACTGCAGTGGCTACTTGGGGCTGGCCTCAGATCAGATGGGAAGATATAAGCCAGGGACACTGTTGTTTTTTGGGCTGATGAATATATGGCGAGTGAATCGGACTCCAATAAAAAGCAATAATATGGAAGGAGTCCCATGCTTATGTAACATATAGCCGGATGATGTAAATTCGTCAAAACGTCAGAGGCAAACACTGTCACCATGGCAGCTATAGCTTTAACGGCTCTGGATGCAGGGGATTGTAAATGATAGCGCAAATTAATGATCGCCAATGCTTTATGGCAATATAGTTTTTATGTGATTTTTGCAATGAGATTGATTTCCTTTATGCATAACGTGCGTAGTTTGTCAACAAAACAAACTACGGAACTGATTGTGGATCAAATAAATAAATAAATAATTATGCAACATAGAAAGTAGGTGGACCTTGTTGAATTGAGGTTGATTTGTAACACACACACACACACACACACACACACACACACACACACACAAGAATACTTTTTCCTTGGTGAAGTTTCTCAATTGATTTTCAGTAGATGTACAACATTGTCACACTGTACAATGATATGCTGGTTAAAGATTACATGATAGAAGAGTTCACCCATAACGCCCGCTCCTATTCACAGGGCAAGAGGTCAACAGCTGACCTTTTCGACCGAGATTTCTTTTACGTTTGGTCGAGATGACACTATATAATGTAACTTAATACAACCCAATATAATGTGGCGTTTAGGGGCCCGTGAATTCAGTGAGCCGTGACTTCAATGGAGTGAGTTGCGGTGCTTTGCTGTACCTTGGTGCTGGAGCCGACACTCAGCCTCTCCGACCTCTCCGAGGCAGCGTCCCCGTTCTCACGCGGGGCCGGCGTGGACTCCCTCGAGGTGCCGTTGCTCTGCGCGTCCACGCGGTCGGAGTCGCTGTCCCCCGCGCCGGGCAGGGGAATCCCCTCGGTGACGAATTCCCTCCGGCACTTCAGGTTGTGTTTCTCCAGCAGCGCGGCCGTTTCGGGGTCGACGACGATAAGCTCCAGAGCCCCGTCGGCGGTCCGTATCCTGGCCACGACTTGCTGGTGGCTCTCGCCCTCCACGCTCTCCCCGTTCACAAACGCCAGGCGGTCGCCCGCGAGAAGCCCGGCTTCGGAAGCGGGGGTGTCCGACTCCACGAGCCGGATGAACTGCCCGGTCTTGCCCTTCTCTCCGTGCAGGTGGAACCCGTAGCCGCTGGCTCCTTTCTTCAGCAGGCACAGCTTGGGTCGGAGGTTTGACATGTTCTTGCTTTTCTAACGGACGAAAACTTTTTTTCTCGGCGCTATGCGAAACCACTTCAGAGCCGTCAAACAGGGAGTCGCACAACAACCATACAACAAAAAGCTGACACCTGTTGCGCACAGACTTCGCTCGGCTTCACTTCCGCTGAACTGAGTCGCAGTAAACTTTCCGCTTCGCTTTCACTCCGCTTGGTTCACTGAACCTCCCCTTTGAACTGCGATGTTGCAATCTTCCTTTTTTCCACCTCCAATCGGACACCGTCTCGTGCCAGTGTCAAACTAAAGCATAAGATTAACGCGCGTCATCGGGTTTTCAAAATAAAAGCTCATTTTAAGACCACATCACACTGTTACAATTTGGACGATTTCTGAATATTTTTCTCCGATAACTTTAAAATCTGAGCTACAGTGCACGATTAAACTATTCCTGAGTTTGTGTTTTAAAAGCGGGATACTAATCATTTAGACTAGATCCTTAAATTAGATTTTCCTGGGCGAGAAAGGTAAATAAATAGGCTTAACTGTGCTAAATGAATAAATACAACCATTTAAAATCATCAGCATGTATCCTTGGCAGAGAAGAAAACTTATTTTAAATAATAGAATATTGTATAGAAGTGCCAACAACTTTTCTTACAACATGATATGGGTATGCGGAGCTGGTTGGACTTGAAGCCTCATTATTTCTAAATCCTGTCGACAAGCCTGTCTAATAACAATATTATGGTCTACTAATGTAATAATAATTACATTAAAAAAAAGTGTAATGTTAGGTGGTATCTTAACTTTTTTTCCCACTGACTTTCAACAACCAAAAACTGAAGTACAATTTGATCAATGATAGTCAACATAAGAGCCAATAGTATCTGGCCAAAAGTGTATCATAAAGGCACTTAAACAACCTCTCCTTTGTAGGAGTTTGTACAAGGTTGAGAACAAAAAATGAAGAGATACATTTATTTGAATTCACACTTAAAAAGGGGACATTCTTTGTATTTGATTGTGAAGTCACACCTGCAAGAAAGATATTTCATTTATTCATTTATTCCTGTAGGTTTTGCAACCATACCTTCATATGTAATTGCTGCTGATTTCATGATTGCTTCATGAGTGAAGTATAAAACTAGGTAAAAAAACTTAAAATGTGATTGATTGCGCGCTCCCTCTGGTTAACTGCACTGAAGATGACCGCTCATATTAAGTGTGCTCAGTTAAAAATAGTTTATTTATGCAGCATATGACACATCAAAGACATCTTTTGGCAGCTCGATCTGACAAGAAGCAACTGTTAAACGTGTACAATGATCAAAAGGCAATAATCAGATTTTTTATTTCTTTCTTTTTTCTTCTTTATAAACTGTGTCAGACCTGAGCATCCCAACAATAATTGACCAATAAGAAACATTTGCAGGAGAGCATTGCATACTGCGAACAGAAGTTCGGAAACCTGCTTGTGTCACAGTAAAAACCTGAACACGGAGCAGTTGTTTGGACATCATTAGTTTCTCAAAGCTGCAGTAATGGGTATTTTTTATGTTACCAATGGATCAGATCATGTAAAGGTTATGGCCCTCGGGGGAATTATCACCCAACTCTATAGCATTTCAGCGTCCTTCAAGTAATTGTTTCAGATGGCTGGTGGGAAATTCTCCCAAAACCACCTGCCCAAAGAGAAGCGGCAGACTAGCTGCCGAACAAAGCGTAGCATTTAGCAGCTAAAATCAGGAATTGGTGGAGACCAAAACAGAGTTAAAAGGAAAGTAGGCTTCGACTCTAAATAAATGCTACTATGGCTCTCTGCGTGCTGGATCTGTAAATAGTCAACTATTATAACACGGAAGTTATCAAAAAAGTTTGTAGAAAGTGGCCCAGAAAATTGTTTGAATCCATTAATGCAGCTTTTAATGTGTTGGTGACGTGTATTTATATACTTGATCTATTTCAAAACAAAATTTAACCTTGAGTGTTGAGTTAAAATCTGAGGATGGAAAAAAAGCTAATTATTTGTCTATAATTTATGTGTGTCCTGATACAAATATAAAACAGAGTTTAACGTTCTGGAGGCACTGTGCACAGATTGGTACATGCAATCTAGCAAACTTGCAACTCAAGTTTAAAATCCACAATTAAACCATAAAAAGTAAATAAAATTAACATATATATATATATATATATATATATATATATATATATATATACTTTTTAGCAAAAAAAAACTGCTCACTCACAAATAGATTATGTACATAGATGTTTCATGTATGAAGGACCAAATTGCAAATCAGATCATTGTCAAGTATAGCTGGTGTAATGTTTGGTCTTATGCAACAATCCTCCTCTAGAGACAGATTTCTCTCTCTCTCTCTCTCTCTCTCTCTCTCTCTCTCTCAGCAGCCAGCAGTCACTTCTCAATAACAGTCTGTCAGGAACACCAGTCTGACCAAACAGACAGGGCTTTTGTTGTCTGTCTTCTTGGCTTTGAATTGTGTCCACGACACAATGTGTGGCCTTTGTCTGGATCTCTTGGAAGGTTAACACACATACGAGTTTGTAGCAATGTCGATTTTTTCCCCCAAACTAAGTCTGCGTCGAGACTGTGTGCTCTTATTGCTCGTGCCAGTGGTGCGTGTGTGTAGTTTTTAAGTTTTCTTCCACTTTGGCGAAATGGTGTCACATCCTTGTACTTCCATCAGCAACAATTTGAAATACAGAAAAAGTATTTTAAGTCTGCGATAGACTGAGTCTGTTAAGGCAAACAAAAACAAAAAATTAACGTTATTCAAAGAGGCATGAATGATAGAGTTGGTTAGATGAGAAGATCGATATCAAGCTCATGTCTGTGCGTTTAGGAAGGAGTTTCAGTCTGGATTTTTGCTCCAGTGCCACCATGGGTTGACATTTCTGTTCTTTAAGTGAAAAGTCTTCACAACTATTGGATGGATTGCGATAAAATCTGATCGGGTGCAGACATTCATGTTTCCCTTTGGGAGAACAAAAATAACTTTGATGATCCAAATGCCATCATCAGGTCAGAATTTCAATATTCCAACACTTTGGTTTGTGACTTCTAAAAAGTGAAGTCAATGCTGATGGGCCTTCAACTTGAGTTATTTCTAATGGCCAGCAGGGGGCGACACCTCTGTTTCCAAAAAGAAGACTCTATTCTCTCTTGATTTATTCCCTCAGTAAACATTGTAAACGTGAGTTTATGTCTCAATCTCTAGTTTCAAGTCTTCCTCAATCCAGCATGATGTTTATTTTGTAATTTATGGTCCCCTTTAGAGTCAAATAGACCATAAAGCAGGGTTCCTTGTGATTGACAGGTCGCTACCACGGTGTTGTCCATGTTTTCGTCTTACAACTTTAAACCTTTCACAGTGTACTTACAGATCATGAAAGTAAGTTGTAACATGGCGGTCCCCTAAACGTTTCATATTCAGCGTTTGCTTGTACTTAGCTTCACCGTCTCGTGTCAACTTCTGGTGGTATGAAAAAAAACAAGATGGCAACTGCCAAAATGCCAAAGCTCGGGGCTTCAAAATTGTAGTCCATAAACCAACTGGTCAATGTTTATGACCAATATTTGCGCAGCATGGCATTCCCATCAGTCTCAGCTGTTTGTGTTGATTGCTAAGTAGCTCATGTTAGCATGCGCAACCATGTAGCAATGTAAAAAACTATAAATGGTAAAAATATATATATTTTAGTGTGTTTGTTATTGTTCAGAAAGGTTTACAAGTAATGTCATTTTTAACATGACTTTATCTGCATTAAGTGCTCGATCAGTCAGTAGGTATGCTAGAAAAGATCTTTAGAGCTGTAGGTGTATCTCTCCGTAAAAACACCGTTACCGTTTCTGCCATCCACCATGGAAATAACCACTAGTTCTGCTTTATACTTGTTGTATAAATTCCACACACGTCGGAACATCAAACTCCATCGTGTCTGGGTTCATAATATTATCCGTAGTCCCACAACAGCGTCTGAATGACGGCCGCTACCAGCGCTACTTCAGGCGGAGCAGCAACAGTTTGATTCAGTGACAGCAAGACGGCATTGGTGACGGGCAGAGCTTCTCAACGCTGATTCTCAACACTGATTGGCTGACGCAACTTTGCGTCACGCGATTTTCTCGCCGGAGGCGGGATGTTTCAACTTGCGTGAATTCGCGCCGCGTCCTTCGCTCTGTTCGCGTCGCCTCAAACGCGTCTGTCGCGCCGCCCGGCGAAAAAAATACGCTTTTTCGCAACCTATCGCGTCTGTGCATTGACTTTGCATGTAATCTGGTCGCGCAAATAATTCGCGCCGTGTTTGGTGTGAACGCAGCATAACTCTCACAAAGAAAGCAGATCGCATAAGGCTTTATTTTCTCAAACAATTTAAATACTTTTTTAATAACTGTAAATATTGAGTTGCAGTGTAAACGTCGGAGGCGGCTAAATAAATAAAAAAACGTGGCTTTTGCGAGTCCATAGCTTGGTTTGTCCTTTTGGTTTTTAGTCTTGAATGAAAGGCAGCATCATATTTTGGGAGCAGCAGTGAGTTAGTAGCTTCCTCCCACACAGAGTGGTGGGCGGAGGGCTCGGGAGTGGAGCTTCAGAAGGAGCTGCAGCAGCCCGACTTCTCCTTCTGTGTTTCAATGTATTCGTGAATCTGGAACTTGGGTTCATTAGGATGCTGGACGGCCCGGTGCTTCAGCTCCCTGAAGAACAGAACCAGACAGCACACAGTTTAGAAAACGGCACACATTTGTTTTCTTTACTATCTTAAATTAATCCACATTGGTGTTGTCAAGATTATTTGGTGGTCAAAGTAAATTATGAGGTGTGCAGCAATTTTGCTAACCATCAGAATTTATTATTATTATTAAAATAGTGTCATCTTGTTGACTTAATTTACCCACGTTATTTAAAATAATTGCATTAATCATATATTCTTAATAAAATATAAACAAATATAATAATATGTATTATTAATAAATGGTCTATTCTGGCACCTTTTTAAAAATAATATTCTTAATATTAACCATATCAATAAATAGTTGATGTTTTACTTTCAGAAATTAATGTGATTATTGGAATTGCGGTCTTAAAAAGGGTTTTGTAAAATATTTCCAGATGTAAGTTAATGTTATTTAAAGTTATTATTAGAGTCATTATTTTGGTATATAATATAATTTTGGGGAGAATTCTTCATCATTATTTTGGTATATATTATATTCGATGGATACAATCATGGGTTTGATTGATCATTTAACGTCCTTTTCAGAAGTAAATTAGAAATGAGTGGATCTTATGCTATTGGGTACATTTTAAGGGCTTTCATTATTAAATAGCTCTTTACAATCCCAGCTGAATACTTCAAATACATCACTATAATGAATATTTTCTTTGAGTTGAGTTGAGATGAGTTATTAGGTTTCATACTTGGACACAGCGGTGAAGGCCAGCTCCACGTTGACCCCCGTCTTGGCACTCGTCTCCATGAAAGGAACCGAGTACTCCTGAGGAGCAAACAGCGGCGTTAACAGCAGAGTAAACCGTGTCGGCGACGGTTGAACGCCGGTAAAGGAGGTACTCACTCTGGCCAGCCGCTCTCCTTCGTCTCTCCTGATGGCTCTGACACTGCTCATGTCGGCCTGGCAGAGAGATGCAGTGCAGTACGGTTAGAATGAGACATTGCATTGAAAAAAAATGAATCTTGCTTTATCTACCTTTTTTTATTTTTAACAAACCATGCATGATTTAAAAAATAAAATAGAAATTTCAGACAACAGTAATTCCTGTGGAGTTTTCTTATAAACAGTATTGATTCATTATAATTCCTCATACTACATTTGCAAAGACTTGTTTTGGCATATTTGTTTGAAACCCGTTAACTGTTAACATTCGTCCATATGGCCCTTTACCTTTTCCTTTCTTCGCCACACACATTGTTACATTACTATATGAGTTGCTAATTGTCAAACAGTGGAACAGCGTGAAACAGAGGGATGCTGTATTATAATAATGTCTTTTCCTTTGAAAGACAAAGCTGATCTCTGTGTGAAATGGCACTTTCCCACTGGCTAATCAAGTAGAGGCCCTGGATAGCAGCTGATTGCAGCCACACATGTGGTCAACACACGTCTGTCACTCGTTCTCACACTCTTCATTCTGCCGGTGGCTGAAGTCCCTGTTGCACTTCAGAGCATTTATGCATCCTTGTTTACAGTTTCTTTGTGAACTTCACAATAGTTGTGCTGACCAAAATACGCATTGATAAGGAAAAAACTCTGATAACGGCGCTGGACACGCCCCTTAAGCTACATCCACACGCTAACTACGAACCGTGTCTTGTCTGCTGTGTGGCGCTGTACAAACATGTATTCTACTACCATTAGAAGCCACAGTTTTCCAGTCCCATCCCATTTTCTCAAGACTTTTCAACAATTCCTTCTCCTCACCTTGTTGCCCAGCAACATGATGACTACGTCGGTCTGTGCATACTCATGGATCTCTGTTAACCATGCCTGAGAGAACAGAGACAGAAGTCAGTCCAGAGCAAGTGTGTTTGCATTTGGGAGGCAGGGTTGATTACAATAACACACACACACACACACACACACACACACACACACACACACACACACACACACACACACACACACACACAGAGGTCATTGTATGCTCTCTGTCGCCTTATTGTTTTTTGTTCCATACCCTGCCAGACGGTAGACTTCTCCCAGACTTACTCTGATGTTGTCAAAAGAGGTTCTGCTGGTGATGTCATACAGGAGGAGCAAAGCTTTAGAGAAAAGATGAACGAGCATATTATTATTATTATATCGCCGCCCATCTCTACGGTCTGTGGGTAAAAGAGCAGCGGCGGGTGAGACGTTGGTGACGGTGTATATTGGCCTCACCGTGGGCATCTCTGTAATACGCATGTGTCACACTCCTGAACCTTTCCTGACCCGCTGTGTCCCAAATCTGAAACAGAAAGGGAAACAAAGAACTCAGCCTGGTTCCACTTGGCTAAATCTCATTTTCAGTCGCGACACCGGTGCCCAAGAGGAAACCAGCCTGTGCTCTAAAAATAGGTTGCCATTGTGGAAGCACATTGAGTTATCACTGGAACTGATTTACTCACTGACCTGGAGTTGGACCTTTACGTCGTCAACAGTCACCACTTTATTCTGGGAGAAGAAGAGAGAGATTTGTATTGATGTTAAAAGGGGCCCACAGATTAACACCTGATTAAACAGACAAACGACATAAAAAGAAAAAACGTACAGTGTCTTCTAAATAACTTGAATTCGTCTACCTTCTGATATTTCTGCTTCTACACCAATACACTGAAAAAATACATCGGAAATGTTCAACAGCAGCACATCTTTGAAGATCAGTTTCCCTGTTAGACGTGACCTCATCCCTACTCGTCATATTTTATCGAGTATGTTTATATATTTGTAGTCTCTTGACAGGAGGTTAACATTGAGAAATGCTTGCAGTTGATGCTGCGATCCGTGGTTAAAGATGTGAAACTGTAGGTTTAGGAAACAAAACCAATAGGTTAGGTTTTTTTTTTTTTTTATAATGGTTTGCCTTTAAATAACTATGGCTTATAGTGATGTGACTCAGTGACATAGCATCATGTTGCATAACATCGCCATAGAAAATAGCTAAACCTTTGATTTCACATGAACACTGGTCCCCTGGGTGAAAGTTCTGTATTTGTTTGACCCACATCGTCAGACTCTCTAGCTCTTAAAAGGAAATCTGTTGCTTTAACTGTCTAATAATGACTCGGATGGGTTTACATTTGAGCTAGTTTGCCCGGTGCGCCTCATACAGACGCTGAAGGGTGCCTTGTGCTTCGCTATCAAGACAATGCTGCTTCCCACATGTCGGTCACTCAGACTTAAATTAAGTGGCTTTCTCGCCTCCCATGAGTAGTAACTCATTGTGCTGGTGCAACAAAGCCGTTTATTTCCATGGGCTGTTGACAGTGGGGACAGCCTGTCCTACATTTTGTTTGTGGGACTCTTATGTAGTTGAGGTGGAGTGCTTTTGTTTCCTAAGGGAATCAAAACTGTGAGTGCTGTCAATTATCCAGGGCATAGGAAACTCTCCCTTGAAATACATGTCGCTGTTGTTGTTTTTATGTTGTTGCAACATAATCCAAATTGCATTTACCTCCATTGTATTGGAGCGCAGGCAGAAATCTCACACAGATATCTCTTAAAAACTGAGCCAATTAAACCCAAACTATCTGCATTACTTTTATTTGTGATTTGGGTGAACTGACACCTGAACCTGCGACGTCCTACTTAATTCCAACGAGAGAGTGTCCTGTATGTAAAAGATTTAGACAAACGCATACCGTGAATCCAATGCCCACTGTAGTGGAGAAGGAGCCAGGGATGAACTTCCCCTGATCGAACTGCACCAACAGCGACGTCTTCCCCACTCCGCTGTCCCCGACCAGGATTGTCTGCAGGAAAACAGTCAATAAAAATCATATCGGTATCAGAATCAGCCTGGAATATTTGCTTTCTGGCTGGAGGCTCATGTCGTTATTTTGGGTGATGAGTCAGCATTTGCGTCACGGTGGACACTTCTGCTCTTGAGCAGCACAAAAAAATAGGATCTTTTATAAGAGCTTGGCAGTGTACCGCCCTCACAGTGTGACTCACAAGCCCAAGGAGATAACCTTCGAGACAATGAAATGAATGAAAGGCAGCGTTCAGAAGCCTCCAAGTTAGTCACCAGAGCCAGCAGTCAATACTTAATCTTCTACAGGCCTGTCTTTCATTTGTAGCCAACTTAGAAAAGTCACGCTGAGGTACCCACCACCTCCGCACACACACATTAGTGCCCTCCAACTGTGACGAATACAGTGAATGAGACACAGCCAGGCTGTTCTGTCTTTCCAAAAAAGGCTCTGGACGTGTTGATGCTAAACATGCAGCATGATGTCTTCACTGATGCGATGGGTCATTTTTACCTGGAAGTGGACTCAGTTTTGCCCCTGCAGTTAACATCCGGTGTGAACAAAACGTTGAGAATTGACTTATAAATGTTTGACCCTAATGCCAGAGATGAACTTTAAGACTGGTTCATTGTGGACCCCCTCCCCCCAGTTGGTTAAATGGCATGGTTTCATAGCCAATACCGATGTCTCTGGACAGGGACCTTTGGTGCACGCCATTGTCCATCTCGCGCTGCCTTCATTTCATGTTATCTCTCAACCACTGGCTATCCACAGACACAAAATGCTCCCCAAAAAAACTTTAAGAAATGAACAGAATGTGAAATGTGTTCTTGAGGTGTCTCAGTTTTTGATCCTGTTGTTAACATCCATAGAATTATCGGGATTCATGTCGACAAACTGGACGAACGGTAAAGAGAAATAACGTGTACGTCCATGAGGCGACGAGTGTTTGCTACGCAAGCAATAGAAAGGAAAAAAAGTGAAGTTGTGGTTGAATTGTAACTCAGTTTAGTCTTGAGGCTTATGAATGATAAAGGCTGAAAGGATTAGAGTTGAGGAGCTGGAGCAGCTTTTCTCAACAGTTACAGGTTTTATAGCCTCCCTTTGATGTCAGCGTTTAGAGGGATTTTGGAAACTCTCAGAAGTGTGTCACTGCTGAGTTGTGGATCAAATATCGATGCGGCTGAATTTTCACATCAACTATATTCAGGCATTGCCGCTAACTCCAGGTAGTTATTCTCTCTGTGGAGAGAAAAGCCAGTGCAGCAATTGAAGGAAGACATATGTTTAAGAGGTCTGTTAGTCGGGGATGAACTGAAAGCACAATGGCTTGTTTGGGAAGCATGTGTGAAAAACATGGCTGGACTCCAGTGGGTTTGGAACGCTCGACTAATACCTTGGACCTGCTGACAATCTTGCAAACAAATTTGGGCCATTCTCAAAATCAAATAACCTTTATTTAATAACAGCATTGTTCTTGTGACATAGCGCTATAAATAGTCTTAGTACTAAATATAACTAAGAAGCTACGATGAGGAAATGATAGATCTGACTGTTGTCTCATTCAAACTCAGTTTAGCTGCTTCGCTTGTATACTTGGTGTCGGCTAAAAAGCTTTTAGTCAACTAAAACGTCTGGTCACCGCACTGTCAGCGTCTCCAGTACGGAGCATTAACATGTGCATTATCTCTGCTGACCAGCAGGGGCGACTCCAGTTATAAAAAGAAGTCAGATGAGTTTATCGTCTGAATTGCTAGTTTCAAGTCTTCTTCAATACAGCATGATGTTCATTTCCTAAATTATGGTTAATTTAGAGTCAAACAGACCATAAAGCAGAGTATGCTTTATGGCGGGACTACTGTGGTTGACAGGCCTGGGAGTTGTCCGTGTTTTTGTCTTCGACCTTTAACTTTTCCACGTGGTCTTTCAGTTCATGAAAGTTAAATAGAACGTTTTGGTCACCTCAAAATAACATTTGAATTGTTCAGTCTATGAAGGATAGGCTGGTGTTACATGTTTCTTCTTGTCAAAGGACCATAACTCACAATACAGTCAAACAGACCATAAACCAGAGTGTGCTTCAGGGTGGGCGTACTGTGTCGCTGCCACTACCAGAGCCGTCCATATACGGCTTCTCTACGCCACTCATCTGCATTCCAAATATGGTAACTTCTGTTACGAAAAAAACAATAAGGCGACGGCCGTAATCCAAGATGGCAAAGGCGAAACCTCAATTTCGCCGAACTCAAGTCTTCAAACGCCAGTCCACGAACCAATGGGTCACATCACGATGACTACATCCACTTCTTGTATACAGTCTTTGCAAGTATCAATCTTACAAAATCAGTGCTTATAGAAAACGGTCACTTGTCATTGGATATTTTACACACCGGGGCCGTGAATAGAGACATCATCACTCATCATAATGAATCTCTTGAAAATTGATTAGAAAGATAATCACTGAGCAAACAAACATGTCGAGCACAACACAAACCAGCAGCAATATTAGTATTACATCGGCTCCTCCTGCGACTTAATGGCTTCTGTTTCCTGTTTACTGAGAGCATGTAACATAATGCCTGCATGTGCACGTGTGAGGACAGAACGAGTGGAGAGAAACAAGCGCACTCGTAGTGTTACACATGCATTATGTGACGACGATGAGTGCATTTGTTGTGTGGGTGGAGGGGTAAGACGCTGTTTCCGTGGTAACAGAGGTTAGCTGGGAAGTGGGCCTGTCTCATAAAAAAAAAAACACTGGAGACTGGAGGCAATTAGGTGATAGCACCGCAGATGTTCGGGAATTAGACGTGGATGATGTGAACAGTATAAGAAGCGTCATTAAGAACTTCCATGGAGGCGATCACGATACAAACATTTGAAAAAGATGCGCAATTCTCTGTTTGGGAAGTCTGAGAAACAGTCAAAGGGATTTGGAGTCATGACGTTATGCCGAAGCAAAGGGGGAGAAAAAGTCACTTGTATCTTCTTAGAGAGTCTTAAATCTGTGGCACAAAGCCGAGAATGTAATTTAGCTTGACAGTTTTCATATTGCGTCTAATTTAGACCGTTTGATATGCTGCACAAGACATAAACACGGATAACTGCAAGCCTAAAGCATTGCCTGCTTTATGATCTGTTTGACTCTAAATGATCATAATTTACTAAATGAACATCATGCTGTATTGAAGAAGACTTGAAACTAGAGATTGAGATCATAAACTCATGTTTACAATGTTTACTGAGGGAATACATCAAGAGAGAAGTAGAGTCATTTTCTCATAGACCTCTATGGAATCAGACATATTTTTTGTAACTAGAGTAGTGGTTGATAGCCAGTAGAAAGAATACAGATTTAAGGCTCATCTGCTTTTTTTTTTTTTTTTCAAAACCCAGAGGTTGCTGCCTAAGTGTTTCAGATTTCTTTAGAAAAGAGCAGCTTGTGTTGCTACAACATGCCCTTTGCAAAGCACCTGCTCCCCCTCACACAACCCAAGCCTTTACACATGCACTCACACAGGCACACACTGCTTCCGGGGCAATTAAAGGCAGATGGTCAGAGTGCATAATGGTTACATTAGGGTAACCCGGCCCACGTCTCATCGGACCATTAGCCTTTGGGAAAACTCAGTTCTCGCTGAACTTTTAGGTGCAGTGACATTATAGCATGATTGTGTCTGCGTGTAGATTACAAGAACAGCCGTCACATTTTCTTGTAATTGTCAAACACCATCGGACAAATGTGTCTTAAATGTGATGTAATTAACTAAACATCTGGTCACTTTATGAAATAAATAAAAATAAAAACGTAACGTTTTCTCGCAGCGAGCGACATTAGAGAGTGGATAGAAGAGAGTGGAGGGGCATTGCAAACTGACCAAGCTTTGACCCACGGCTTCATAATATGCCACGACCTTTCACCAAATTCCAAAGGGGGTTTCTTCTTTCTCTCTGTTCAGTCAACAGCGAGGTCAGAGGCCAGCACTCTTGAGCTTGAAGGGATTTGTTCATTACTGATGTCACTATGCTGCGGAGCCAGAGGAGCCTTTTTCCAGCACACCAGCCCCATAATCTGAGGGAATTTTGTCTTCATTCACTCTTGACATTGTTATGTCGTGGTGATCGATTTGCGTTTGGTTATTGAGGTTGTTACGGCAAGTGTGTTAGCAAACAACTGCATACAATTGGATATACACAGCGGCAAATCAAAAACAATAAGCTGAATGGCCCTCAGGTCAGCTGTCTTCATCCAGCTAATGGAACTGGTGTTATCACATGACCTATGTGAGTCACACAGGGGTGGCATTTTTAGATATGAGCAGCCTCCACCCAGCCACATACGGGAGTCATACTGGTGATGCTCCGGGTAGCCGCTAACTTAGCATTGTTCATCCTGGTCTCGAGATGTGACCCCTCCTTTGCCTGGAGGGCCCTATGGACCTGCAGCCAGGTCACTGGCATTGAGAACGTAATGCACTGCTCATATCAAACCAGTTTTAGCCTCTTTGTGCTGGTTACCCATCGCTTTGAGTCCATTTTAAAACACTCTACTCATACTTGGATCTGCTGGGTTAGGCCAGCTGCACCAGAGTCCTGTTTCAGGTTAAGGGGTGATGGCATCTTTGGCTTTGCGCCAAGTCTCACCCGGTCTGATGAGACTCCGATTTGTTTGCATAACACAGCTCAAGTTCTGTTACCACCCGATTTGATGTTTGTTTTCCTTGTTTTTACCTTACGGTCTTTTAATGCTGTTGCTGTTTCTAAAGTGTGATTTTATTTTTAACGAAGTCTCCCTGAACTGGAAAGCACTTCTGCCCCTTTGCTTGAAAAGTACTACAATTAAATTATTATTATTATTATTATTATTATTATTATTATTATTATTATTATTATTATTATTATTTCATCAATAATAATAAAGATGGTTGCCACTTTGAAGAGGATTGTTGACTCGTTCATCTAATTGGAAAACATTAGTGGAATATATATATTAACTTAACACGTTGAGGGAGACACAACCAGAGACGACATTTAAAGAACATGAAGTGACCTCATTCGAGGCCACATTCCAATCCGAAGCAGGAAGCTGTTATGAGTGAGTTCATCACGGACGGAATTGTGTGGGTTTTTTTTCTTTCACATTTGACGCGCAGAGAGCCTCGAAACCGACCAAGTGAAACGGCAGCCAAGTGAAGATCAGCACCACGGAGAGCGCAAAAAAAAAATCCGATGCGTAACCGTCTGGGGGGGTTAAGGGTATTTCCAAAATGCCAGCAAAGAAAAAGGTAAATAATAGGAAGAAAAAAAGAGACTGGGAGAAAAAAACGTCCAAAGCGTACCAAAGTTACAAATCTAAATATAGTTTGAAACACATCCACATACCTTGTGCACGAATTCTTCATCGTATGTCGGAGCCGGCGGGGTCTTCGCCTGGCTGTCGGCGGTCTCTCTGGACTCGTAGCCACTATCGGGATGGATCTCCGGGTACGCCGTGGTGTAGTGCGCCGAGATCGGCTCCATCGACTCCATCCGCTCCATCCTGCCGTCCTCTATGCGCGCGCTTTTGTTTTCTCACAACGGAGGAGCTGGTTAGGAGAATGAGAGCTGACGAAACACACAGCCCCGTCTCTCTCTCTCTCACTCTCTCTCACTCTCACTCCCTCTCTCTCTCTCTCTCCCCCCTCCCCCCGCAGCCTCCTCTCTGTGATTTAAAAGGCATGTCGTGACCACGTAGCCGTATACGATACAAGCGTGAGGGGGATGGAAGAGATGTGAATGAGAGTGATGGGAGGAGATCAGGAGGATGGGGGGATGACGATGATGAGGAGGAGGTGAACAACACGTTTCACATTTAAACGTTCTACATTATTGAACAGCCTGCTTTTTTGTCCAATTCTGCCAATTTTATATTTAAATTCAAACTCTCTTTTCTTTCAGAACAGACTCAGCTACACATCTGAAAACTCTCATTTTGTCAATGAAGCATACGAGAAAACATATACTGATAATATACTGATAAGCACATAAACTACGATAATATATATAAAACAAGTTTAAGAAAGAAAATCCTCTTATACACACACACACACACACACACACACACACACACACACACACACACACACACACACACACACACACACACACACACACACACACACACACACAAATACAGCAAGTAATTGTAAGAAATAAGACTGCGACATGGTCTGTTTACATGCCATGTCGCATGTAAACAGACATGATAAAGTGATTTTATCCAAACTTTGTTTTGGTCTTTGTCATTGAAAGCATGTTAATATATGTAAATTGCAGGACATAAAACTGACTGAAAATTACAGGACAATAATAGAAATCGAAATTATCAATAAATAAAAAGACAGCAATGTTTAACGGATACACATGACATCTATTGCTTCTGTCCATCTGGGGAGAGGGATCCTCCTCTGTTGCTCTCCTGAAGGTTTCTTCCATTTTTCCCACGTTTTTTTCTGTTCCTGATCCGATGTGAGGTCCCGGGGCAGGGATGCCGTATACGGATATATGTGTACATATTGTAAAGCCCCCCGAGGCACATTTTAAAATCAATCTCAATTCAGTTTATTTTGGGGTATACAAAATAAACTGAATTGAGATTGAAAACGGAGGCTGAACTGGCTTTCTCAGCTTGTTGCTCCATAAATATGCTGCCGTGTTTGTTCACACTGTGTTCTTATATCCCGAGCTGGACGATGAGCTCGTTCTCCTCTTCTCTCATTCGCTCTGTGGTGAGCTGCAACCGGACCATGAGGTTCATCTCCCCCCTTTTCTGAACCTTTGAGTTTGTAGAGTTGAATTTAACAGCACAAACAAATATATTTACAATACCGGTTTGCCGTTTGTAAGTAAAAAAGTTCAGGAAACTTGATTTACAGTGTGTGTGGGAATGTCCAAATGTGAAATTGCAGATAACATAAATAATATTCATCAAATCAACCACGTGGGGGCGCTACAGATTCACACGGCGCTGGCACAACACGAAGCAAACTGAAATCTGATTATGTTTTGTCCAATCAATACTCAACTCGCAGGATACAGTCGGCCCATACATCAATGGTAGTTTGTCAAAACATCCCCAAACTTGCTGGATACTTTTAATTAAATCTGTAGAAACATGTCCCCAAATGTCAAATATGACAATCTGTACTTTGAGTACCGGCTGGATGCATATATTTATGATGAAACAAATGTGATTGGTCTCAGTCTTTCTTTAACATAATTAAAGCAGCTGAAGTGACAAAAGACGTCCGCTCGCTTTAGATCTTTGCAATTGAGCTGCTTTCATCTATTTAGCAAACCAAGAATTGAAATGGCTGCTTGTTTATTGAATTGAATTTGCTATGCTTTTATTTCCCTGACTTTATATTACATTATAGTAATGTTTTCCATCTAAGCACTTTGTTAATTCACTTTGGAAGTTCCTCTTCTTCTGTGTTCTCCTCTTCTTCTCATTATTTTAAGGTACAAATGTCTTACCTTAAAAGAGGATTTTAAATCAGGCCTAAAATGTTGGATGAAAAGCAATCAAAACTTTATTTTATATACAAACACTAATTCACTCAAGATATTTACTCCATACCCTTTATTAGCATTTGTGTTGAACTCGGAGACAACAAGCTTGGAAGTGGATTAAAAACATTATAAAATCAAAATGTGACTAGAAAAGAGTATGATGATTCTCTGTGGTCGAAAGAAAAAAATAATTCATTGAGTTTCAAATTCATTATTTTATTTATTTTCAAAATTCAGTTTGCTAATTGGGTATAGTTACAGATTAAACACGTCCAACAAGTTAATACTAAAAACGTATTAACTAGATATAGTAGAATAATCACACTTTTATAAAATTGTATATGTTTTATTGTATATAGCAGGGATTTTGGTGATTTGTCAAGCTATATTATGTTTTAATTGCGCATGTCCGCTAACTCCACTAGAGTTTGCACGAGAGTCGCTTCTCTTTTCTTTTCTTTTGGAGTTTCCCTGCAGTGTTTCTGCTGTAACCCGCTGCCTCCTCCCTCCGTGCGGTTAATATTCACCCGCAGGTTAATCCCGGGTGAAGAGTTTGGAACATTTAGTTTGGTGAACACTTCGTCTCCTCCACAGTCAGTTGGGTTGAACTGTCCAGAACGTGCGCGAGAGAGACGGAAGTGTCGCATCTGCTTCACCAGCTCGAGACTCGCGATGAGCCCGGAGCTGCTGACCGCCATCGTGGCTTCGGGTGAGTACGCGGGCCGGGGCACTTTATTTCTCTGCTGCGTGGTTCACGCTTGTCTAATAGGGAAGCCCATTTCTGTCAGAAAACAATGAGAACATTATGAGAAAGTCAAAATTATGAGATAGAAAGTCATAAATATGAGATAGAAAGTACTGTTTTCTGTTCGTCTGTGCGCTGTATTTAATATTTAATATTCTATTGTAAATGTAATATGTCTCTATTGCACTGTATTGATTGTTGTTGTTTGTCTAATGTATGCACCACCCGCCAAGACAAATTCATACCTAGCACATAAATGGTTCTGATTCTGATTTCTGGCTTTCTATCTCAGAATTTCGACTTTCTATCTCATCATTTCGGCGAAATGGGCTTCCATACTTCTCTGACATGATGTGAAAGAAGTGAGCAAAAGCATCACGCTCTGCTTAAGTGGTCTTTATCTTTTTTTGATACTCGCTATCAAAAACCACACGGTTTTTTTTTACCAGTAATTATACTGGGTAGATGTGGGGAGAGATGTCCCCTGAAAAAACACAAGGTAAGACTTCTGCATATATAAATATTGTAACGACCCTAAGGTCAGGGAAGCTACGAGACGTAAGGCTTATAGGGTTTTTATTCATGGAACATAGAACAGGCTACTGTGGGCCGTAGCCTACGCCAACACAACAGTAACACAACAAGCTTCGCCACCACTCCGGGTCCTCGTCTGCTCCGAACGGCTCGTAACACAACACCACACACAAAACAACATCACTCGCCCTCCAATCACAGACACGCCCCACCGCCACCGGCTCATGAGCCGTTCACTGACATCCCGAACACAATACCCACAACACAACATTTCTCTCAGTCCGTTACACTACCCTCCCCCCACAAAGTCCCTCGCCCCCGAGGGGGCAAACAAAGTCTCTCAGGTGGCCAGGGGGCCTCCGGTTCCTCTGAGGCTGCCGTCGGCGCTGGGGAGAAGGAAAAGGGGTTGAGGGGACGCTGGGACCAAGGGCAGGGGATGGGAAGGGAGGGGCTGGGCCAGGGACACCAAGGCCAGTCTGTGAAGGGGCGGGCGAAAGGCTGGGCCCATTGGGAAGGGTTTGGGGGGTAGTCTGGGCTGAGTCCAGGGTTCCCCGTGTCCCAGGTTCTTGTGGGGTGACTGTGCCCCGGTAGGGGGCCAGCCTGTCTCTGTGCAGAGCGACTTTCCTTCCTCGTGGTGGCAGCTGGACCCTGTACACCACCTCTCCAAGTCTCTCCAGGACTCGGCAGGGCCCCACCCACTCACTATCGAGCTTTGGGCACCTGCCTTTCTTCCTCTGAGGGCTATACACCCAGACCAGCTCTCCGACTTCAAAATGTCGTCCTCTGACGTGCACATCGTAGTTCCTCTTTTGCCTTACGCCCGCACTGCACATCTGGTTCCTGGCAAACTCGTGGGCTGACTCCAAGCGGTCCTGGAGTTCCCGAGCATAGTCGAGCCCCGGGGGACCCGCAGGGGTGTCAGGAGGTTTCCCCATCATCATCTCCCCTGGCGTCCGGATTTCTCTGCCGAGCATGAGAAGGGCAGGAGAGCAGGAAGTGGAGTCCTGCACAGCAGACCTGTAAGCCATCAGCACAAGAGGCACGTGGTCGTCCCAGTCGCGTTGGTGTTTAGCTGTCACTATGGCCAGCTGCTGTACCAGCGTGCGGTTGAATCTCTTGACCAGCCCATCGCTCTGTGGATGGAGGGGTGTAGTGCGGGTCTTGTGGGATCCCAGTTTGTCACACATGGCGGCGAAGACACGAGACTCAAAGTTTCTGCCCTGATCTGTGTGGATGACTTCCGGGGCCCCAAATCTGCTGAACATTCCCCCCACCAGAGCATCCACAATCGTCTCCGCCTCCTGGTTCGGCATGCAGTAAGCTTCGGGCCACTTAGTAAAATAGTCCATGGCAGTGAGGATGTAACGGTTACCTCTCTCTGAGTGAGGAAACGGTCCGAGAACATCAATCCCCACCCTCTCCATGGGACACCCAGCCGGAAACTGCTGGAGCTGAGCATGAGATCTGTCTGCAGGGCCTTTCTTCGCTGTGCAGTTGTCGCAGCAGTGGCAGTAGTCCTCCACATCCCGCCTATGTTGGCCCCAGTAGAACCCCTGGCGGAGGCGACGGAGGGTCTTCGTAACGCCGAAGTGACCAGATCCCGGAGCTCCGTGCATTGCCCGGAGCACTGCCTCTCTCAGAGCCCTGGGCACCACCACTTGCCACTGTGTCTCTCCAGTCGCCGGCTCTTTCCACCCCCTCTGTAGCACACCATCATGCAGTCGCAGGGCCTGAAAAATTGACCAGAGTCCCTTTGTGGCTCGAGAACACATGGTAACCTCTCCCCAAGGTGGTCGCTGTTGGGATCCCACCCAAGCGAGCACTGGCCTTATGTCGACATCCTCTTCCTGTTTGCACCCCCACTCTGCTGCGTCCACAGCTGTCAGTCCATGGCCTGCTGGCATGCCCACCGGTCCCACGGCAGCACATTTCACATCAGGTTGCAGCCGCTCTTCTTCCTGCGCCTCTCTTTTCTCACAGTAGTTGCAGCCATCAGCGCTGCAAGGCCGGCGTGAAAGCGCATCAGCATTTCCATGGCGTGCCCCCGGTCTGTGGACCACAGTGAAATCATACGCCTGTAGCTCCTCAATCCAGCGTGCCAGCTGGCCTTCTGGCTCCTTAAAAGACATGAGCCACTGTAAGGCAGAGTGGTCGGTCCGGACTGTGAAGTGGAGGCCCCCAAGGTAATATCTGAAATGTCGGATGGCACAGACCATAGCAAGCAGCTCCCGTCTCGTGACACAGTAGCGGCGTTCAGCCTTGTTAAACTGTCTGCTGTGATACGCCACCACTCTCTCTCCTTCAGGAGTCACTTGGGCCAGCACAGCACCCGCGCCTGCATTACTGGCGTCCGTGTCGAGGATAAAAGGCAGGGTGGGTTCAGGCGGTGAGAGGACTGGGGCCTCCACAAGGGCTCTCTGCAGTGAAGTGAAAGCTGTATGGCACTCCTCGGTCCAATCAAACACCACCCCTTTTTGCAGCAGGCGGAACAGTGGTACAGCTATGCAGGAAAACCCCCTCACAAACTTCCTATAGTAGGAGGCCAGGCCCAGGAAGCTTTTCAGGTCCTGCACAGCGCTAGGGGTAGGCCAATCCTTCACCGTCTGCACTTTATCATCCATGGTGCCGACACCGCCGCCCCCAAGCTTGTGCCCCAGAAATGTGACCTCCCGTTGCATGAAGGAGCATTTCTGTGGGTGCAGCTTTAGACCTGCTGCTGCCACCCTCTCCAGCACACGCCTCAGGGCCTTGAGAGCTGCCTGGAAGGAGTCACCATGCACCAGTATGTCGTCCAGGTACACAACACACTCCTGTCGAGGGATACCAGCGAGTACCCTGTCCATTAGTCTCTCGAACGTGGCAGGAGCATTGCAGAGGCCAAACGGAAGGACTTTAAACTGCCACAAGCCCCCATTAGTGATGAAGGCAGTTTTGGCCCTAGCTTCAGGGCTGAGAGGGACCTGCCAATACCCGCTCCGCAGGTCCAAAGAGGAGTACCAGGCTGACCCTGCCACCGTGTCGAGAGCCTCGTCGATGCGTGGAAGGGGGTAGGAGTCCTTTTTTGTCACTTTGTTGAGGGGCCTGAAGTCCACACAGAAACGCCACGCCTCCTTCTGCTTTTTGGGGACCATGACGATCGCCGAGGCCCAGGGGCTGGTGGAAGGCTCGATGATTCCCGATCGCTGCATCTCTTGCAGGGCTTTGACTGCCGCAGCCTGCCTGGCCAGTGGGAGGCGTCGAGGTCTCATCCTAATCGGCCGTGCATCTCCTGTTTCGATGTAATGCTGGATGAGATCTGTGCGGCCCACATCGTCCTCCGACATTGAAAAACAGTCCTTGAACTCAAGAAGCAGCTGCCACAACAGATCTTGTTCGCTAGGAGTCAGACCACCACAGTTTGTCTGCCAGACCTCCCTCACTGCCAAGACTCTTTCACGGTCGTCAGGTGGAGAGGCGTTTGTCACCTGTGTGTGTGGACTTGCAGCTGGCCGGACAGAGGCGGGGGGTGGTTGCAACTCAGCAGCTGGCAGGGTGGAGGGCGGTGGGGGTATCTCATTTGAAGGGATGCAGCTATGAGCAGCATAATTTGTTGTCTCAGCCGTCAGTGTGGCAACGGTGTGGGTCGCAACACAGCCAGGCCGGGGTGGCTGGCGCCACATCTGGATGACATGGCCATCAGGGAACGTGAGAGTTCCTCTCTTTGTGTTGATGACACAGTCCAAAGCCCCAAGAATATCCAGTCCCAGTATACAGTCCTCCAGGTTAGCGACCCACACCGGGCAGCGGATAGACTTCCTCCCCAGCCCCAGAGTCACTATTGCTTCTCCAACCATGGGAGTTCGCTCCCCGGTGACTGACTGCAGTTTCACTATAGTGGGAAAAATATCAGTTCCATTTTTCACCACATCGGGCCTCACCAGGGTTGCTGACGAACCTGTGTCTACCAGTGCAGAGCAGCATGTCCCTCCAATGGTGAGCGGTGCATACCAACAGTCTCCTATCCAGGTTCGGCCCAGCACCACTAGTCGCTCCAGCTGACCATCAAAATCCTCCGGTGGTCTGGTTGCCCCTATTTGGTCGGACGGTTGCGTAGCTTTGTTAATTAGAGGGGGCTGGGACAGGGTGCCAGGGGTCCGCATCGTCCCGATTATGCGGTCCCCGGCTCGTTTCCCTTGTTCGCGGTGGAACGGGGGCAGTGTCGAACCAGGTGGCCAGGCTGGCCACACCCCCAGCAGACTCTTGGTTGTGGCTTGTCTTGTCTCTCATCTCTCAGAGTGGCAGCCCTCACCAGCTGGGTTAGCTCCCCCACCCAGGCAGGCTGCGCCAACTCCCTTTCCGTCTCACAAGTAGCTCTCCCCTTTGGTGCTTTTTCAACCACTTTACCCAAGGTGCCAGCACACAGCATCTCTCTCTCCGTAGCTGACTCCAAAGCCTCCTGGAGCGACCCAGGGTGAGCGAGTAGTGTCTGGATGCGCAGGTCAGCTGGCAGCAGGGCCTGGAGGAAATGGTCCCTAGCTAGCTCGCTCTGGATGGACGGGGGCATGTGGGCGTAGGTGCGGTGGACAAGCCCCTCAATGTCATTAGCGAGCTCCCTCAGCGGCTCCTCTGGCCGTCGCTGTCTGCTGCACAGTTCAGAGCGGAGTAGGCTAGTGGCAGAGCATTGTCCAAATCGTCGCTTTAGAGCCCCAATTAGTGCATCATAATCACTCCTATCATCGGGACTCAGCAGCAGCAGGCTTGATAAAGCGTCACCCGTGAGGCACATCGCTAACTGGAGAGCTTTTACTTCAGTGGACCATCTACTGGCATTGGCTAACAGTTCAAACTGTGCATGAAAAGCTTCCCAGTTGGATTTACCGTCATATCTGGGGGTCTTTATTGTGGACGGAATAGCTTCTCTGCGTGTCTCAGTGTGCTCAGTCATGTCCCTTTCTGCGGCCGCAGTCATTCCTCTACGGCCGGCATTTCCCTCACCGTCGCGGCCCGAGCGGCCAAAGCCAGCCTCCGCAGCCATCCTCGCGGTCATTTCTTTTACCCGCTCTCGGTGCTCCGTCGTCTGCCAGACCCCGGCTGCACCGTCCCATTCTCGTTCGTCACTTTCTCCTTCCCGTTTAATCTTGAGACGGCTCCCCGACGTCATGTTTCTCCCCGTTGACGAGCGTTAGCCACTTAGCTTCTCTGCTGCTAACTGGCGTGGCGATGTTATAGCGAAAGTTTTACTTCTGACACCAAATGTAACGACCCTAAGGTCAGGGAAGCTACGAGACGTAAGGCTTATAGGGTTTTTATTCATGGAACATAGAACAGGCTACTGTGGGCCGTAGCCTACGCCAACACAACAGTAACACAACAAGCTTCGCCACCGCTCCGGGTCCTCGTCTGCTCCGAACGGCTCGTAACACAACACCACACACAAAACAACATCACTCGCCCTCCAATCACAGACACGCCCCACCGCCACCGGCTCATGAGCCCTTCACTGACATCCCGAACACAATACCCACAACACAACATTTCTCTCAGTCCGTTACAATATTTACTTTTTCCAGGTTTTATTTACAGAAACTTCCGAAAACGAATCTCCTGATATGGAGATTGGGCATTCTCCTGAATGCCCAATATACGACTCTACTTGTGAAATACACTTCTTGAATGACAATTAGGAACATTTCGTTTTGTGTAGAATTCTGAATTGGACCTTTACAAATGGCCACCCTCACGTTGTGTATTTGCTCCACATGAGCTTTACTGCTCCTTGTCCATAACAGATACATGCAGGTGGGCATCCCCCCCACCTTCCCTCATAAGTCATAACACGTACAGTTGCTGTTCCTCTCTCCCGCCTCAGGGTCCTGTGTAGCGATTTGTTTAATGACGCTGATGCTGGTGGTGGTCCTGTACAGGAAAGATCCTCTCTGCTGCAGATTCAGACCCAGCAGGACTGAACGCGTAAGAACAATACAGTCTACAGTAACCACAGAAAGATTTAAGACTTCTGTCCGGTCAACTGTGCTATAAGAATTGACAGAATTCACCCCCTTCAGCTTTTTGGGATGAGATAGTCTTTAGATGCTGTTATACAGTTGTAGCCTCACCCCACGTCCCCCCCGAACACACTCTCTGCACAGTCTTTTTTGTTTAATTTATAATGATGAGATTTAACATAACATATGGTGTACAGCAGCCAGTGGAGCGCAGTATATAATTGAAGCAATATAAAATAAATAAACCATCAACAAAAACAAAAACAGGAGAGCAGTCTCAGAGCAGCGTGGTCTCATCCAGCATTCATAGCTATACCTGCGGAAAAAAATATGATGCGCCCTAATTTGTAGATATCCCGCAAAATGTTAGACACACAATCATGAACGAGGAAGTACAAACAGCGAGGAGACCGCTGTTCGTCTCCCATGTGAAATGCGACAAATAGATTTATTTGTTACGTAAGTTGCGCACTTCATTAACGGCATTTATTTTTACCCAAACGATGATCTTTTCTGCAACATAACTAAGTATTTTATGATCTTTTCCTAAAGCAAACTAAGTATTTTATGATCTTTTCCTAAACCTAACTAAGTATTTTATGATCTTTTCCTAAAGCAAACTAAGTATTTTATGATCTTTTCCTAAAGCAAACTAAGTATTTTATGATCTTTTCCTAAAGCTAACTAAGTATTTTTGTGATCTTTTCCTAAACCTAACTAAGTATTTTATGATCTTTTCCTCAACCTGTAACAATTCACCCTCCGACTTAAATAAAAGGGGAAAAGCACAACGCTAAATTAAAAGGAAATGGGCGGATCTGTAGTTAATATAAATTAAATTGCTGCCACCGGATTGCGTAACAAATTTAACAAGGCCTATAAATTGGCACAAAAAAAATACACAAAAACAAATGATCAGTTGCAAGCCAGGGTGTTATTAGTAAGCTAAATTCAATGCAACAAAACAAAACATGTACCACAAACAATTAACCCCTCCCAAGGTACGACTTAATCCCCAGCTCCCAACAGTCCTGAAGTTCCTTAGTGTCCCAAAAGTAAAGTCCAGTGACAAAATAAATCCCCCCCCCAAAGTTGACAAGCAAAGCTCCGCGACGGGCGGAAACGTGGTCCGCGTTAGCAGGTGGGCTCTGTGCGCCGGCGTCCCAGCGCAGTCCTCTGCTTCTAATCCACAATCGGTTCGTAAATCCAAACGGAGCAGCCGCCGGTAGAACACGCCGTCCTGAGTCCGCTAATCCAACTGCTTCGCCCGTCTGCGCGCTCCCCAGATGTCAGAATTCCCAAAACAAAACCCCTCGCGTAATTCAGTGCATATCTAGCGCCTCCACGTGGCTCTCAACCATAGACTGTATGTAAGAAGTGGAGTCATTTGGAGGTCCCCCATTGGTTTGTGAACTGACACTTTGAAGGCTTGAGTTTGGCGTTTTGGCCGTCGCCATTTTGGATTACGGTGTTGCCATCTTGACGTTTTGACAGATTTGAGAGGAAGTGGTCATATTTGGACATATTTGAAAGAATGCAAGTTTAAGACACTTCCGCATTGGCTTCACTCTTCAGTTGAGCCGGCATTAACTAATATGCACGCCCATCAATCAGAGCATTAAACACAATAGTGCAACTAAACTGCTAACTATAGTTCAAATCCAGATCATGACGCAGGACTCCTGTACAAGACTGGGCTACAATATTAGCAAACAATGCAAGAACTGCCTTTAATGCTGCACATTCCTGAACACATTTACAGTAATCCAATTACCTAAACTCCCCTCACATGGAGGGAACCTGGAGGTTTTGGGGCTCCTGAGGGTCTGGGGCAGATTTTGCCAGAATCCTAATAATAAAAAAGAATGTGAGGGAAAAATCAAGAATCTCTGAGAAATAGTAAGACCCCTCCTTAAGGTGAGGGCTAACCACACACCACCACCACTGGAGCTGATAGCGATGCTAAGCTAAGAGCTCCTCAGCTCCACTGCCATACTAATAGAGACATGAGGGAAATCTTTGCTGTAGATGTTGAATTGAGACAAATTGCCAATGATCTCTTACCTCGCAGGATGAGCCTCCCCATTACCACACCAGGCACTCTTTGACTAGCATCCCCCATAATGCTGCTTTGAACCAGGGAGCAACTGGACCACAGGTAAAAACTGATCATCTGGCGGGAACTGATGGCCTCAAAGATTTGAAATGCATCTGCTAGAAGTTTTATATCATTTTTTTTTATCTGCTTGTGTGTGTCTGTGTGTATGGAATCTAGCTCCCTGGGAGGCTGTTTGTTGTTGGGAAGCCACACGACTACCTGGATGGGGCTCTGCCGAGGCTGCCGTCCTACGAGAGCGTTAGTAAGAAGGACCGGCAGAGACGGATCCACAGTATGATCTCACAGCGCTTCGGCGTCAGCGACTGCTCGGACGAGGTGAGCGGACCGAAGTTCTGTTTGGTCCTGTCGGAGGGCGTTTCTTTTATCGCACTTAAAAAATGTAAAATGACAGTTTGATGTCTGTGGGATAAGTATAGAACTGGAGTCAGGAGGCACTTAGCCTAGCTTAGCATAAAGAGCTAAAGAGTTGGGCTATATAAAATAAACTGAATTGAAAGACTAGCCCAGCTCTCGCTCAAAAACTGCACCGAAAAACTGTGACTTTCTCAACGTGTAAAGTCGTCTTTCACATTGGCAATAATCATATGTGTAATTCAAGGCACTTTTCAAACAAAATATTTGTCTGAAGCCGTTGACTGCCGTTCATATTCGTTTCAGCAAAAGGTCCCATTGGAGACACCAGAAGGGGAGGGACTCCTCCTCTCCATTAGCACAACACCAGACTACAGAGCCCCAAAGTCTCATCAGGGGATTTTTTTTCTTTTGCTTGTGGGAACGAGTTAATTATCTTATGTGCAAAAGATAGTAACTTCTTCCCACAGGATAATTAAGTTATAGGATAATAAATAAATAAATCACCTTTCGGCATTTTGGGGCTCTGTACCAGACCGATTGTAACCGATGAACAAATTGGAGGCGTGGCATGCCGTAACATTTCACATAATGATTTTTGTTAGTTCTTCCCTTGTTGGTAAATGCCTATTGTTCAAATTCCTTACACCTGGTTTGCAAAGCAGCCTCCTGGTTGTTTTCCCCCTTTTTTGACAGCCTTAGTTATTATGCAGCTGTTGTTAACTGAACTTGTGTGTACACATTTGAGGAGTTACCTTTAAAGTAAATGTTTAGATATATTACATACAAAATATTTCCTTTTGTCACGTTCGATTCTAGCCTCCACCAACGTATGAAGAAACCCTTCGCCAATCCGTCGACATTCCACCTGAACATCTGGAAGTTCACCAGGACAACCCAAACCTCAATGAAGACACGCACAACCCCGGTCGACCACCCGCGGCCCTCCAGGGCCCGTCCTCCTCCTACTGCCCGGCACAGAGCTCCAGGTTTCCATCTGTCTGATGGCCCTGGAGTTCGTTTGGCCAAGGGGGGGGGCTACAGTTGTTAGAGCCAAGAGGGTGACGCCATCGGGGACAAGAAAAGCGTTTCGGGAAGGGATTGCTTGTGCTTTGAGGCAGAGCTGTTGATGGATCACTGGGATCCTGCTTGGATGTATTCTCATGACAACGACTCTAGCTGTACACTCCCCAAGGCTGACAATGACACATCTCTCTGCATTGTCCATTGAAATTCCCGGCAGGGTTCACATTGTGGGTTTCCAAGAATGGTATAATGGGAGAATGGACTTAAATGTTTGACAAATGTGATTCTTTCGAGGATGATATTTTTGTACTGAAGGCTTTTTATTCAACATCTTTGAATTGAACAGATTTGACACCAATTAAATCCTGAATGTCCAGTGTTTCCATCAGGCTTTCACTCTGAAAAGAGTCTAGGAACAACATTTAGACCATCATAGGATGCTAATGCTGTACCCACACCCAGGCCTTAACGTGCTGATGTTCAGCAGGTATTAGGCTACCATTTTCACCAGTTTTGTGCATTGGCATGCTAACGTTCGCTAATTAGCGCTTACCGTAAACGTCGGGTTAAAAGCCGCTCCTACGGCTGTTCAGTGTCCCCGCTGTAGCAAGCTAGTAGCAGCGCTAGCTATCGCTGCTGCTAGCTCCCTGCTACTGCCCGCGTCCCCTCTGCCCAAGTCGGGTGTTGAGCCTGGTCCCGCTACCTTCGGTGGTTTTCGGGGAGCTAGCGGGGAAGTGACAGAGCGCTAGCAGGAGCCCCAGCTGGCTACAGCGGGGAGCTAACGTAGGGTGACCAGACGATCTCTTTTTCCCGGACATGTCCTCTTTTCGAGACCTAAAAAAAGAGTCCGGCAGGGATTCCAAAAACGTCCGGGATTTTGCTACGTGCGGGCAAATAGTTATTACCCCCTTACAAGTTTTGGAAATGGTACGTCCGGGATTTGGCTACGTGCGGGAAAATAGTTATTACCCCCTTACAAGTTTTGGAAATGGTATCTCCCTCACGTTCCACCTTCTTGCGCAAGCTCTGACTGTAGAGAGAACTGTCATTGGTCGACCGATCTCAACGTAAATGTAAGTTCACGGCATGCTACACACTACTGCTACCCCCCCCCCCCCCCCGCGACGAAGTGTCCTCCTCTTCCTCCCCTCTCTCTCTCTCTCTCTCTCCTCCACCCCCACCCCCCCGAGCGAAGTGTCCTCTTTTTCACAAACTCAAATCTGGTCAGCCTAGCTAACGGGGACATCGACCGAAGGTAGTAGCAGCGCGTAACCCGACGTTTACGATAACCAGGCAGCAACCTCCGGTTCTGCTGGGTGAAGCCAATGCTGGAAGTGTCTTAAAACTTGCATTCTCTCGTATGGCCAGAAGGGGGCGACTACTCTGGTTCCAAAATAAGTCTGATTGTATAGAAGTCTATGAGAAAATGACTACTTCTCTCTTGATTTATTCCCTCAGTAAACACTGTAAACATGAGTTTATGTCTCAATCTCTAGTTTCAAGTCTTCTTCAATACAGCATGATGTTCATTTAGTAAATTATGGTCCATTTAGAGTCAAACAGACCATAAAGCTGGGGATGCTTTAGGGCGTGGCTTACTGTGATTGACAGGTCGCTGCTGCTACCAAAGATGTTTACTGCTCTCCCAAATATGGTAACTTCGTTCATTGGTTGCAAAAAACATGGCGGCAGCCGTAATTCAAGATGTTGACGTTGAAATCAATGAACTTGAGGCTTCAAAACGGAATTCCACAAACCTATGGGTGACTACGTCCACTTCTTATGTACAGTCTTCGTCCGTATGATGGCGCTAGATAGTCATAAAAAAAAAAAGTAAAAAAAAATCAGGGCATCTTTTAAAAATCCGTAGAATCCATCATCTGGGATCCATAAAAACTACCGCGCGATTGTTGCAAAGTTGTTTAAAAGTAAACGTCTTTCACATTTCCAGACTGTAAAAGAAAAAAAGGCAAAATCCAATGATTTCACTCTCATAGAGGCGTCTCCCTCGCGAGACTGAGCGTTGCTTACACGGTAGATGTGTTTGGCCTGCACTCATTCACCAACGAAGGCCACTTTGAGTTCGAGAGTTAAAGCACGACATGCAGTTACTCTTTAACCCGATCAAACACTAACCACAGAAACCAAAACGAGCAAATGTCCTATTATCCAGCTTAAATTAGCGAGATGATTGACGTCAGGCTAACTCGGTTTCTCCACAGCAGATCCGTGCTGAAACGGTCTCGTTAATTCTAACCAGACGTCAGGCATCTGGATAAATGTTCCTCTTCAGAAGGGATAATAATTGAGCACTGACACCACGATGTTCTAACGATATATGGTAAATAAACTCAGAGGAACCTCTTTTTATTTCTCTGCTGAAAAGCAGGAGATGAATGGGGGAGTTTTTCTTGATCCGATGTGAGGTCCCGGGACAGGGATGTTATGTGTACAGATTGTAAAGCCCTCCGAGGCAAATTTGTATTTGTGATGTTGGGCTGTATAAAATAAACTGAATTGAACATGAACGCATATGAGGAAGTCAATATCACAGCAAACCCGTTGCGAATATTCCAACGTTGTTGCTGTGAACGCAGCTTAACACCCCCCCCCCCGCTGCGAGACATAAGCGTCGCAAATATATCAGACAAGTTCAATGTGTCAGTGTTGGGAAAATGTATCGCCTAATTTTAAGTGCTTCATCACCCAAATCAATCAGATTATATTTACGAATAAATATATACTTATGAGGATATATGTACTGTACGCATGCATGTATCATGTACTATATATGTGTATATACATGTGTATGGGCAGATCAGTATGTATGTATTATTCATAATCAGAAATTCAATCAATTGAAGCAGTGAAAAGAAATTGTGTGTGATTCTCTGTATTCTTATCATGATCACCTTAATCATGTTCTACAATAATGATATGTATGGTGTACTAATAACAGTCATATAATTATAAGTGCTTTCAACACATAAGTTACTTAAGAGCTAAATAAACTTAAGAACAGCGCGGCATGCAGCGGGCGATAGTCTCTGTCTGTGAGACGGGCAATGGGCTGCGCCTGGGGTGATCAGTGTCCGCGGCTCGAGAAGCTCTCGTAAATAAATGATTCCTTGTCGGCAGAATCTATAGCGCCTCGTACAGGAAGTCATAATGATGTGAGGACGGATCTTGGCGATCTGGAAGAACTCTCTCCCTATAAAACTAATATAACTCATATCGCTCCTTCATCAATGAGGAAGGGAGCTGCTTTTTTTGTCCGGTGGGAGTGGTGATACTGGTGATCCATAAACATAAAGTAGTAATTGTACTACATCTTGTGGTCAGCTTTTGGTATTGCACATTTCCATTTTTATTTCTTCCCTGCAGTACTTGTAAACTCGATCCCATTGCTTATAGTTGGCCCATTAAAGCTTTGGCTCAGCTAGCATCTGCCCAAAAAAAAACAAACACAGCCTGTGTTCATTACTGATTAAAGTAGCAAGCAACACCAGCTCCAACGGGGGATTATTGATTGCTGTTGGGATGTAAAGAGAATTTCAAGTCATTACATGTGAAGTCTTTCACGTATAAAACTTTAATACAGTTCAGTGTTACAGTGGGTTGTCCTGACCACAAAACAGCTCAGTGAGAGGTAACGGTCACATAGTTATGCACCCGTATCATGGACTACATTGGGATGATATTTATTATCAAATACAGGAAATTGCCACATTGTTGACTCCGATAACACAAGAAATCCATCAAATCGTCACTGGAAATGTTTTTCTTTATACATTTGAGTCAGTCGTGTTTTGTGTAAATATACTGAACAAATAAATAAATAAAAAATCCAACGCATGACAGAGCTAACTTCCGTTTGTAGGTGCGTCACATAATTATGGAACTCAGAGACAGGAAGCCAAGGAGGGGCCAAGAGTCTGCAGCTGTCCCGACTGCTCTCTGCCTGATGGTGCGCTGCTCACTCAGATCTCCGGAAATCAGTGAAAGTGTCAAAAACAAATCCTTCTTGATCGGGGTCCACCGCGAGAATACCAGGGGAAACAACGACGTCCTAGTCCGGTCCAGTCTTAGACCATGTCCACCAGTTTAAACTTACCCTCCTGTTTGACTGGCAGGATGCTGACGAAGGTCTTGTAGAGCACAGCTCCTTTTGGCAGCTTGGTGATGACCCTGGTGGCCTCGGGGCTGCGCGGTGGCGGGACGTAGACTTCCTTGGTGTACCGGACGTAGCCCTCCTCCATGGCGAAGAGCGTCTTGTTGGTTCCCATGCCCACCTGAGGGACAGTAGGCACGATGAGAACGTGTACATTTCCACGACACTGGATCGACGTTTGACTTGACACGGAAAGTGTTGCTTACGTGCGCTCCTGGGTGATACATCATCAGCCTCTGTGTTGCAAGGATGTTACCCGCATGGACATAATGACCTTGTGACCAGATGAAAAGAGCCGTTAGATTACATCATGACTATGACAGGAGTTAACACCTAACTGTGGAATGGAATACGGGTTAAATGTAGCCATGGGAGCAAGAAATTCCTCAGTGTGTGCTATATTCTCCATAGAAAGTTATTCTGCACATGGAGCTGGCGTGCCTACATGTACCAGGGTACATTGCTTGAAACACTATGGGCGCCCAGTCAAAACACAGTGTAGCCAAGTTGGCATTTACTTATGAGATAATCAAAATAAAAACATGAAGGTTCCGCAGTATGAACCGGCAACAGCTCTGTGTTATTTTCCATATTGTCGTAACACAACAGCTCCATTCCTCCCACTTCTTTTTAACCTTTCACAATAAAAGCCCAATTTAAATTGACTTAGCATCTGGCGAAGACGCAACGCTGCACAAAAGTTTATAGGATTAGGTGAAAAATAAATAAAAAATAAAATAAATAAGAAGAAAATCACTCAAGGTTCATTTGCCTTCTCGGTCATCTTTACCTTCGGGATCCCGCAGAAGGTCTCCAGCATAACTGTTTTATTATTATCTACATTACGCAACTATTATCAATAGAACTTACAACAGATTTAGGAAGTTCTGTTTCTGAGCTGCATCTCGAGCACCCATGAGGGTTATACATAGTAAGAAAGATATATACAAAATTGTTAGCCTTCTCCTTTAATAATATGTGATTAGTTTGACCTGTTGTGCATCAGCTCCTCTCTTTTACTGCAGTTTGTATAACAATAATTATCTGAGCAGTACCAGGCATCACATGGAGGCTGAATAGCCACAGCACTTATGGGAAGTAGTTTAAAAACGATGCATTATTACCGTCGTGTTTCTTGGAGCCATATCTCCGCCCGGGACTCTTCCCTCCGGTGTTCTTGCTGCTCCCGCCGGCCTTCTTGGACGCGAACCTCACAGAGTCCAGAAGAGAGATCTGGCCTGGTACCAGCAGACCTGAAACCAGCATCACAAAGAATTCCAGTGTTTAAGAGAAACCATAATCATATTGTGGGTTATTTTATAATGATGTCACAATCAGAATTTCAAAACATACAGACACAAATAATGAATAAGACAAACGGCTTCCGTCGGTAGAAATCCATCCTGCGCGTACAAGCAGGACACAGAACACAGTATAAATACCACAAACTGTGTATAAATACTCAATGCAGTTTGTTTAACAGGTAACAGAGAAAACATGTCCACTCTGACAGTGATGATAACTGTCTTTATTAGTATAAGTAGTAGTTTATCACCATTAAATCAACTGGGAAACATTATACGATCATTTTTATCAATATTTTAAGATGATTTTGATTAGAATGTTAGCTAAAAACTGTCCGGACCAGAAAACAACTCCGTTACAGTGATCTTGTGTTCAGACACAAACTCCGTCAAAAGTCTCTCAAGCCGACTGACAGCTGATCCAGACGTGATCAGCGGTCGCCGTCATCATAAACAGACGTCGCTTCACTTGACACTGAGGAAAGGATGTCTTATGTCTCTTTAAACATATTTCCTCGTTTCCTCTCTCGCATGGTTTCCTTGCATCCCTGGTGGGAGGGACTAAGACGCAAGGGAAAGACGCAAGTGAGGGAAACGGGGTTGTAATTAAGAGACTTGGGATGCACTGTATGACATTCGGTGCTAATTTACACATTGAGTTAGCTCTGCTAGGTAGCTAAATTAGCTTGTTTCAGATTAAAAACGTTGCTAAATGTTTACAGAAATCCCGGAGCTGCTGAGAATAAATGTGCCTATTTGACACGTCGGCACGAGAGATTTGTAAATATTGGTAGAACGTGTAAAATACAAATGTAGGCAGTCGATACCTGCTCTGGACTTCAGCATCAAGGACACCAGCGCCGCCATCTTGAACGATGTAATTTACGTCGTCTGCGCAATTGCGTCACATCCGGCAATGTTTGCTGCATTCAAGATCCAGTCCCGTATCAGCAGAGTACAAATACTGACCCTATTTAGTGCCCAAGCTGGATTGAAATGCAATCAAAAGTCATGAAATGTCATCAAAAGTAGCGGTTACGTTCACTTTATTAAGACAAATCTACAAACAATACTTAAAATGCCAAAAACAATAAAAAAATCTTTTAAATGCGTTTAAGTTTATAGGATTCTGAGTTTATGATTTACAAAATACGATGTCGCACTACATAATCAATTAAAAGCGGTCAAAGGCAAACATCAATTGTAGTTTTTTTAAATTATAAAACTAACTACAATTGGTCCCTTACGAAACGAGTTTAACGATTAAAGCCCGGGCTAAAAGAGAAAAGACTTTCGGTGAACGGAAGTTTAGGCTCGTTCCATAAACCTGAATGCAACATTTCTTGCAACCCGGGAAATCAAACGCACGCTTATGCAAAAACATACTTTACGTGCTGCGTGCGACATCTGGTTATTGCAAGAAGCACTGACTTCTTAAAATAACCCGCATCTGAGTGCGGGATTCCGTGAGAGGTGAGTACGACAAGCATAGTGGGCTTCCAGCTGGCGTAACTTTGGCGACGTCTCTTTCTGTTCAGTGTTGCTTTAATGTTTTCGATGTGGCTCGCCTTTTGTTTTTCCCGAGGGACCATAAATGCTGCACCAAACTCAACTGAAGAAGTAACGCATTTCTTATCAAAACCTATTTTTCTTATCGCGCAAGTATTCATTTCACAGAGCAGCGACGTTACTGGTTACTGCGCAGTGATATCAGTAATTAGGGTCCGAGCGACTGACCCTATTGTTATTGCCGGGATTATTATTAGGGTCCGAGCGACTGACGTAGTCAGTCCGAGAGGACCCTATTGTAATTGATGTGTTTCTTATTATGCCGTTCTGATAAAGCCGTAAAAAACAGTTCGAAAAAATGGCTCTCTAGCGCCCCCTAGAAGTTGGACCGGCGACGTCCCTCACCCAGAATGTTTTATTGACTTGAAAAAATTCACACATGTCCATCCCCACCTGCTCTACATAAAAGCCTCTCAGACCCATAAAGTCTGCCAATGAATATTTTCTGCCATTTTGAATTTGAACACATTTTTGCACTTTTCTCCAAAACGCTTGGTGCGTTTCATACCAAACTTGGTGTGCATCACGAATTGAGCTGTATCATCAAGACTGGATTGACATTTCTTTGATATCTCATTGCTTCTAGGAGATATTGACCAATTAACCTCTTAGGGGCGTGTCTTGTTTTTAAATACTCATAACATTAAAACTGTTTGGACAAACAATTCCAAACTTGGTGTATATGTGCACATTGCATCCCCTAACTTGCAATAAATCAGTCATCCGATTTAAACACTAGGGGCGCTACAGTAATTCGGGCAATTTTTTTTTTGTGCCATTTTTCGCCCTTTTGAGCGTTCGTACTTTTACGAACTCCTCCTAGAATATTTATGCGATCGACTTCAATTCTGTTCACGGATGATCTCAAGACCCTTATGAGCTTAAGGTGTGCGATGCGCGCATTTCCGCCCAACGGCCTCGACGTGGCGTGGACCCAAAGACACACCCACTTTGCGGTTCGCTATGTGAGAGAACCTTGTTGTAACCCCAATGTACCAGATGCTATTAGCCCAAAACTTCTCATTCATGATGCTGGTCCAGGCCTGAGTACATGTACATGAGCAATGTTCAGATTGTCATAGCGTCACCTACAGGCAAAAGTAAATCAGCCAAACGGCATTGGATTTACATGTAATTTACATGACCTGGTCTACACTTCACATCAATAAGCATGATGCATGTTTATGATAAAAAAAAATTGCCACCTACTTCACATGTTTCCTCATTGAAAAGCTCATCGAACTCCACTGGACTTCCTCCATTCTGCCCCAAACTTGTTCACATAGAGAAACATGATGCACAGTGTATGTTCACATTGTCATAGCGTCACCTACTGACCAAAGGAAATCAGCCAAACAGCATCGGATTTACATGCAATTTAAATGACCTGGTCTACTCTTCAAGTAGAGAAACATGATTCACGTTCCCATTGTCATAGCGCCACCTACTGGCCAAAGACAATAAACAAGCTCTTGTAACTCCACTGGACTCTCTCCAATCTGCCCCAAACTTGTCGCACTTGCTAAAAATCACAGCCTGAGGATATCGACAAGCCTTTTTTTCACTCGCAGTCAAAGTAAATCAGCGTTAGGTGACAAACAACATCGGATTTAAGTGACATTTACACAACGTGGTCTAAGCTTCACGTAGAGCGACGTGACGCACGTTGTCAAGCGTGTCGTCTATCGCCACAGGGCGGGTGCGGGAACCGATGAAGTGTTTGCAAAGCGCAATTTCCCGTCACATGTCCAATAGGGTAAAAGAACGTCAGACCGGCGGGTGAATGTTCTCGGCCGGCGACCCCGACCGTGCCGAAGTTAGGACCCGCTCACAGCTGCTAGTTTGTAATTGGTCCTCGTTATTCTCTTGACACCAGAACACACAGTTGTGGGCGTTAACAAGCAGTTTGCACCAATTATTTAAAAATATTGTACTTTGTTTGTTTGTTATTGTCTTTTATCTCGTTTATTTTACTGAAATTAGTGCTGTTTGGTGGGTGACGTGTACCCCGAAGTTAGAAGAATAACTATATTTACTGTGTATTTTAGGTTATGATCTGGCAGATACTTTAAAGTAAGATGCACTTAAATTCTTCTTTTTTTTTTTTTTTAAGATTTCTGAATGAAGCTTGTTTGGGTGTCTGTGTGAAGATGAAAAGACACTTCTGGGCCTAAGCTTGGTCATCTCGATGCAATTCATATATATTTTTTAATGAATTATTGTCTCTTATCTCATTTACAGGAATTTCTGCTTGCACGTAAAGGAGCATGGGCAGCTACAGTGACTCCACCAGTGACCTCGATGAGGAGTTGCCTGTGTTTGACTTCCTCCAGGCGGGTCCACGCCTCCGCCGAGGCTCCCCGAGCCACGACTCGGATGGCTCTGAAGCCACGGCCTCCGCAGCGAAGGGCCATACGGCTGCCCGCACGGGGGCGGCTGATGTGCTGATGATCAGCAGCGATTCTGATGACGGTGCACCTTATGTCCCTCTGGCACAGAGGCTCGAGCAGAGACGAGCCAATGCGATTAGCGCCTCCTCCGCTGGTAATGGGGAAGATGCCGACCGCTGTTCAGCATCTAATCTGGCCGGCGTGCGGCTCCCCCGCCCGAATGGTCCTCCGAGATCAGAGCGACCACTCGGCCTCCATCAGGCGAGGACGGTGAGCCGCGGGGTCTCGTCTGGGGGCCCGGATGCCCCTCCAGTCGGGAGGAAACCCAACAGGCGGACGGAAGAGGAGATCCAGGCCTCCCGGGAGGAGGCTCTGCGGAGGAAGCAGGCCGGGCGGGGACAGCTGAGGGACAAGGAGGCACTCCGGCAGGAACAAGAGAGAGAGAAAGCAGAGAGGAAGGCTCTGGCCGAGGCCGCCAGGTCCTTGAGGCCGGAGGAGTGCATCAAGCGCATGGTGGTGGCCGTGGACCCAGGTCTGTAGATCTATTTCATACTGCAAACAAAGCCCATGTGCTCGGAAGGCATTATTCAAGCTTCTTCTTTGTTGTTGTTGTTGCCGTCTGCAGCTCTCTTACAGCTGGAAGGAGGTGGCACTCTGCTGGCGTCGGTGCAGGCTCTGGGCTGCAGCTGCGCCGTAGAGAAACAAGCGGTCCCACGCAGCGTCAGCTGGATGAGGAGGGCTCCCTGTGCCCAGGTGATAACACACGTTATCTGCGCCAACCGCTGCGCCCCACACGGGAAGACGCATGACTGTACTTGAGACAAATGGGGCCGTGGTTAAGGAGGCAGTTTTACGAGCGTGTGTGTGTGTGTGTGTGTGTGTGTGTGTGTGTGTGTGTGTGTGTGTGTGTGTGTGTGTGTGTGTGTGTGTGTGTGTGTGTGTGTGTGTGTGTGTGTGTGCGTGTGTGTGTGTGTGCGCGCGCACGCATGCTGTAATGAAATGTTTACCAGCGAGTCGTCTGTTTCCCGCTGCGTGTCTCCAGCCAGACGGCGACGGCGGTGTGTGTGTGCCAGAGGCCCACGTGGTGATGCAGACGACGGTGGACGACTTCATCACTCTGATCCACGGCTACGTTCAGGTTGGTCTGCGGCCGACCGGCGCTTTAAAAAAACTGAGGCCCAGATTAATGAACTAACTTGGAACACGGCGGCCGCTTCCGATGACGGGCGGCGGCATGAGAATAAAGCCGGAGGTGAGAGCGGAACAGGTGGACGGGATGTCAAACGTAACGCGACGGGAAATGACATCACAATACAGTCACGTAGAAGTATGTTAATTATGAAAAAATTTATGAGCGTACGAATACATACAAATAATAAAATGCCGCTTTAATGACCACGTAGCGAAGCAGAAGACATTTGTTTCCAGTAAACTGTGAAGGCATCAGAATACATTAGCAATATTAAATGGCTATAAACTGTATGGCCATAAACATGTACCTCATTCATATTACAAAACAGTTGCTGAGTGTGGTTTGCTCATCACAGAAGGTAAAAAGCAACACTAATATATTGTAATATAGAAATACCAAAACCTTTACAGGACAGAATGCTGATGTCGTACATTTTGATTCCTACTGAAGATGTAAATCTTTAAAAGCACCTCACAAATATATGGTGTCGTTAAAAAAAAAAAAAAAAAACGTTACTCAAATAGCAGGCAGTAGCTGCTTTTGTTCGGGCCTATTTTCAGTGGTGGATTAATCCACATTTAAATGCTAAATGGCGTTCCAGTGTTTATTTACAGCAGCGTGCCGGTGCGTGTGGTTGTGTCTAATGCAGGAAGAGAGCCGGGGCCTGTGTGGCTCTGGGCCAACTCTGACGTCCTGGGTGCAGGAGCAGCAGAGGCGTCACCCCGGTAAGGTCCTCAGCCTGGCGGTCATCGACCTGGAGAAATACTTCAGGTAGGGAAGGGAAATGGCAGAAAATAGTGACCCGTCATAAGGTGACGTCTTCATCGTCGGGAGACGGAGCCAAAAGGAGCCCCTTATTTTTATTTGTATGTTTTGGTCCGTCTGCAGATCCCAGAAGTCCCAGAGCCAGAAACGCTTCAGAGAGGCAGTCGCCGGCGAGGAGCGAGGGGGAGCGAAAACGAAGAAGAGGAGGAAGAACGGCGGAGACGAGGTGCGACCCGAGGTGTCGCGGATTGAGGTGGAGGAGGTAGGTCGGCCGACGGAGGAAGATGAGCGGAGGCAGTCTGTTCTTGATCTGAAACAGACTTTGGTAAATTATTCACGATTAAGCTGAGCCGATTAATTTATCAGTCACTGATTATGTGTTTTCGGAAATTGGATTTTAGGGCATTATCACATTTTAATGGATCATCTGCATGGTTTGAGGGCTTAATAAGGGGTAAAAATCCCTTAAAATGTAAAAAAAAGAATGCTAACCCCTTATTTATAGGGGCTCTAATTTCAAAACAAATCTTATTAAAACCCATTAATTTCTCCATGAATCTTGTTATTCTATCCCCATGCTTGAGGTGAACCCCTTTAATTTACTCTTAAGTGAAGGTGGCACAAATGAATGTGTACCTGTGATGTAATTTGCATACTTTAAGGCAGCGTTAAAAACCCTGTCGTCCGTGCAGAAGAACACACGGAACCTGTAATAGATCTGAACAATAGAAAGCACCTTACCGTTCATTTCCCTTAAAAACTCCCATCAGGCAGTGGTGCATCTCCAGCTCCACACCGGTGTCTCCGTCCACTTCTTGGCAACCTGGAAGGACTTCTCGGCTCACATCGCCATGACGACCAGAGCGGTCGCGGAGGCCCCTTTCAAGTGAGCGACCTCGCAAGTTAACTTCTCTGTCAGGAGACTCCCACTGGTCCTCCCCCCCTCAGATAAAACGATGGTTTCCTCTGTGTGTTTGGCAGGCGAGACAGGGAGCAGACGGGCTTCTCGTTCTACCTGGAGAGCGAGTGGGCGGGGGGGCAGCGGGTGGACAGAGGCGGGAAGGGGCTGCTGCAGGCGTGGAGGAGGCAGATCCAGCAGTTCAACAGAGTCAGTCCTGACATGGCCTCGGCCATCCTGGCAGCGTATCCCTCCCCACAGCTGCTCAGGAAGGTAGACGCCCACTTATAGCAGGCCGGTTCACCATCCCCCAGCATGCGTTTTAACAAGATGTCTGTTACGGTGCCTAATTTTGTCTCTGCACACGCACCGGATTACTTCTTGACCAGAGCCCTTTTCTCTTCATAACAGCATATGAATCGCAAAACTATCGTCAAACTTTCTCGATCTTAGGCCCGTACCCGAATCAGACCTTTTTGGATGTTTTTTTTAATCAGGGATTCAACCTGGCGGGTCAGCGGTGTGAGAGGATCCTCTCCGTGGACCTCTCCCCGGGGACGTTGGTCCACGCAGGGTGTAATGTCCCATTTTTATCTATTTTTTAAAATGTATTAATTTGCTATGTAGTAACAATACGATTTTTTTTAATTTTAACTTGTAAATAGCTTTTTATCCTGTGAAAATTATAAAGTGTTATTGATAATAATTGTTAACACTCTGGGGTCTGGGGGTCAATTTCTTGATTTCTCGATTTTACATACTTTTTAAATTCCCCTCTGTTGCCCTCTGGACCCTCACAGCTCTGAATCCACTCTGTAAAATACATTAATACAGTCAGTATGAGTTCACTGAAAGAAAGTTAACGGTGATAGGGACAACAGTTGATTACCACCGTTCATAGCTGTAGTCAGCTATCTCCGTTAGCTCTCGTTAGCTCGCGCCGTGTTAGCAGCACCTAACGTGACATAAACACTACAGTTGATTATGCAGCGTTCAGTCATAGACACTGAAGATAACAGCCAACACGGCACTATGTAGTGACGTGCTAACGCTACGAAGCTATCGTCAACAAACACGTTATTTACGGTCTTACAAACACATAATGGAGGTCCAACACTACTGGTCGTACTATGTTCACTGTAAGAAAGTTAACGGTGATAGAGACAACAATTGATTATGCACCGTTCAGTCATAGACACGGAAGATAACAGCCAACACGGCACTGTGTAGTGACGCGCTAAAGCTAAGCTATCGTCAACACACAAATGTTATTTACGGTCTTACAAACACATAATGGAGGTCCAACACTACTGGTCGTACTATGTTCACTGTAATAGGGACAACAATTGATTACTCACCGTTCAGTCTCACAGAAACGCTGTAGCCAGCTATCTGGCCCGTTAGCTCCAGCTAGCTCCTTGTTAGTGAATCCTTCAGCTCTGAAGCTGCGCCGTCAGTCCCCTCCAATATAGCTCTGCTCAGGACTCTTTGCTTGGCATCTTCTGACTCACAGTGAAGCTTTGCACGCCTCATACATGTCCATGTTTAGATGCTCAGACGCGGAAGTGGAAACCATATCCGCCAGATTTGAAACCATATCTCTGTGACGTATTATTGTGATATAATTTTATTAAAAAATTGAAACACCTGGTTTAACGCTTCGAAGCGGGCCCCGCGCCCAAAGGGTTAATAATAAATTAGCAGATTGCCTTTGTCACGATGGCAGCAATATGTTCCATTAAAACTTTAAATCCTGATTATAGGGTTATACAATATATATTATATTAGGCCCAGAAGGGTCTTTTCATCTTCACACAGACATCCAAACAAGCTTAATTTTTTTTTTTAAGTGTATCTTTATTTAAAGTATCAGCCACCTAAAATATATATAAATTGATTAAATGTTCTATATTTACTGCTTTTCCTCTTGTAAAAGCACATGAGAGCACTTTAAAAAATCTGCTTCAATGCAAACACACCAGCTTAGTACGAATGCATCTTTATTGCCTCAAAGATGTCAGTTAAGGGCAGCCTCCAAGGGAATGACACTTCTCTGGGAGTTTAAATAGCAACGCAACACTTCCAAGTCAAAACATTTTCAGTCACATCTGGTAAACACTCACATTTTCTCTTCAAATCAAATTTTCTCGTCTCTATGAAATAATTCCCCCCTGTCTTTCTGCAGGCTTACAATCTCTGCAAGACAGAGCGCGAGAGGATCTCCCTGCTGTCTGACCTGGTGGTCCGCCGAGGAGAAGGTGTCACCTCCACGACTCGCCGCGTCGGCCCGGAGCTTTCCAAACGCCTCTTCCTCATGATGACCTCCTGCGATCCTCAGCAGACTCTGGATGCCACCGTCTGACGCCTTTTTGAAATAAGATGTTTATCATCTTTGGAGCACTGCATTTTAAAAACTATGGAGTTGGAATTACTTTTTATTTTTTGATGACATTACATTTTTGTGCAATTTTTTTTCTTCTTATGTTTAAATTAAAGTTTTATGAAAATTGCATTTTTTGAAGATTGCAATCATTAAAAGGTGCTAGATTCTGAGATGTTCTGCTGCCTTTTTGGCGCAATGCTAACAGCGCTAACAGTACAAACTATAGCCACCTCTGGTAATGTAAAGCCCATGCAGAGTGCATTCTCTCTGCTGAGCCACTTTGTTGACTACTTTACAAAAAAGATAGATGACATATGCTCCTCATTTACTAATCCATCTTCTATAACTATACCTCTGACAGGTTGCTGCCAGAGCTGTATACGTCGTTTCTATGTCACTACTCTGCATTCCAAATATGGTAACCTCAGTTCATTGCGTGCAGAAACAAAATGGCGACGGTGAACTAGAGGCTTTATAACGGCAGTCCACAACCCAAATGGGTGACATCACGACGACTACGTCCACTTCTTATACAATCTATGATATTGACCCACAGTTAGCAGATGTGTTTCCTTGTTGAACTGTGGTCATGGCACGTGGGTTTGAGCCGGTAGCTGCTGTCCCCTCTGCTTTTAGTGTACAAAGTACCGTACAGTACTTTTTGCCCTGAATACTAAACATTTTGAGAAAAATGCATGACAAAAAAGTTGGAAGCTATGTTTATGGTACTTGGAACAATAAAAAGTTGAAATGTCTATTTCCCCAGTACCTGGTCCAGAATGACCGAACCTGTGTTTCAGTGTACTTATGTGTGGGACAATATCTCTGTGGCTCACCTCGAATGCGGTTTAATTAAGCGTTATGTGCAGTGTAATGCCACAGCCTTTGTGTATTTAAACTGCTGCCTAATTGAATTATGTGTCTAACCTCTTTCTGTGTCATCAGGCTCTCCTGGGTCTTCACTGTGTGCGTGCGCGCGTGTGCTGAGCCCGTTTGTGTTTTCATGGTGTGCAGTGGTAAAAATGCCGCCGCAAATCTGCTCCACTTGATATTGCAATGCCCACGGCTCATTTCTGCCGCATTAGCAAAAGTGGAACCTGACCAAGAAGTGATGAGAGCCGAAAAGGGACGAAAGGGTAACGAGCTGTTAAATGGGCTTCAGATGAGCAACATGCCTCTCACCCCCGGTGCTGCGACAGAGAGTCCACGGTGACGGAGGCGGTTCAGAGAGGGGAAAGGGGACCGCAGTAAGCTGGGAAATGAATTCTACAAAGAACTCCAGCTTACTGGAAAATACAGGGTTGAGCAATGACTAGTTCTTCTCTTCACAGGCCTTTAATACCACATAGAGCCACCCTTTGGTGAGGGTTCGTCCCAGCTATCCCTTTAAGGTAGATTTTCCTTCATACACAGCATATGTTGAAAGCACATCCAAGATCAGATCTGTGGTACACTTGAAATTGGAGTTGTGTCAAAAGGAAATCTATTTTTTAAGATGACTTCCTGGACTAAAGCGATGGTTTTACCAAATTACAACAAACTGTGTGTTTTAAAAGCCATGTTGCACCGTACTTTACGCTAGGCCACAAGTTCAAACCAACGATGACTACAAAAGTGCAGATCTCCACCAGGTGTGTCTGCAATGACCACTGCTGTACGGTTTGATTGAATGAAAACAATCCACAATAGCACTTGTGGCTCCTACCAGCCGGTCAAGAGTAGCCAGCAGTCAATGATGATAGGCCTATAAAACAGTCGGTAAAATATGTTATCTGTAGCATATGCTTTCATAAAACGTCCGCCACAAGGGGCCCTTGAGCATGTAGTCAAAAATGAGAAAAATAAAAAGTTCAGGTTCATAGCTCGAGCAGTGAGTGAGATCATCCGTGGACGGACAGAGACAGAGACACACACACATGACCGAATACATAATCTCCTGGCGGAGATGATAAAAGTAAATGAAAAAACATAAATGACATTAAAGCTGCACTACTGAGTAAAAATACCCTTCACTAAATAGCAGAAAGACAAAGTTGGCAAGCAGCGGGCCGATTGGTCCTTCAGGGGCCCACAACAGAGCTTGTGTTGGCGCAAGCAGCATTCTCCGGGTCACCGGACGCACGGCTCCGAATCGAACGCTGGCGTTGCTCCATGTCTCCTGGAAGTGCAGACAGGTACAGAGTCAGTGGCGGCCGGCCAATAGAGGGCCGCGGGGCCTGGCCCCACCCACCTTGAACCACCCAAAAAATATTTTTTTATTAATTAGAAAAGAATATTAATAAATTATACAAATTGTCAATATTTGTGTTTTTGAGCTATGTAATGTACCCAGTAATATTTGTAAAATAGGATATCTGCGCAAAATATATGCTTTCCTGCTCCTTGTTCCTGCTCATGCACCTCGGCTCTGTTGCTAGTGCACGTCTCTGCTGGTCCTTGCTGCGCGTGCACATGCCGGGGCCGAAGTGATTTGGTCCAAGAAAGACGGGTCTAATACGCAGTTTAGCCAATCACTGATTAAAAATATAAAATGATGGACATATCATTTATCCAATCCGCGCCCTAAAAAGGACTTCTGCGGGGCCAGGCCCCGGTGCGCGTTCACGGCTAGCCTCTCGTCTCCATCTCGCGTGTTCTTGTCACGCGAGTTGTGCTCTCGCCGGCTTCTCTTGTCTAGCAGCGCCATTTTTAACGTCATGAGTCAGCCCAGCACCAGCACTACTCTTCAAGAAGACTCAACCAACCCTAACGAGATCAAATCTCTCCTCCAAGACCCGTTTGAGAGAATAACTATAGGGGGAGAAACTCCTGGTGAAACAACTGGTCCCAGATCAGTCGCTACAGAGCTTATGGAGAGGCTGAGCACTGTTCTCCCACATGGACAAACCGATCGCCCAAGCTTACGATGGCCGCTCACTACGTGTCCAACGTGGACAACGCCAAGCAAAGGGATCCATTTGGGGTGGGTAAGTGTATTTACTGAACTTTGCAATGGCATATTTATGTTAGAAACATGACCTGTAGCAAACACGGGAGGTAGATCCTGCAGTGTTGGATGTTGTCTTGCGTGTTTAAGGCTGAACGGTGCATAAACAACTTTACTGTCACTATCACCGTTAACTTTCTTTCAGTGAACATAGTACGACTAGTAGTGTTGGATCTCCATTGTGTGTTTGTAAGACCGTAACTAACGTTTGTTGACGTTAGCTTAGCAACGTTAACGCGTAACTCGTGCCGGATGTTGTTTTACGTGTCTAAGACTAAACGGTGCAAATCAAATAGTGTCACTAACACCGTTAACTTTCTTTCAGTGAACTTAGTACCACTAGTAGTGTTGTATCTCAGTGACGTTTTTGTAAGACTGTAACTATAGGGTGACCAGATTTGAGTTTGTGAAAAAGAGGACACTTTGTTCCGGGGGTGGGGGGGAGAGAGGAGGAGGAGGAGGACACCTCGTCGCGGGGGGGGGGGGGGGGGGGGGGGGGGTACCAGCAGTGTATAGCATGCCGTGAACTTACATTTACGTTGAGATCGGTCGACCAATGACAGTTCTCTCTACAGTCAGAGCTTGCGCAAGAAGGTGGGACGTGAGGGAGATACCATTTCCAAAACTTGTAAGGGGGTAATAACTATTTTCCCGAACGTAGCAAAATCCCGGACGTACCATTTCCAAAACTTGTAAGGGGGTAATAACTATTTCCCCGAACGTAGCAAAATCCCGGACGTTTTTGGAATCCCTGCCGGACGCTTTTTTTAGGTGTCCAAAAGAGGACATGTCCGGGAAAAAGAGGACGTCTGGTCACCCTATGTAACTAACTTAGTTTGTTGCCGTTAGCTTAGCTTAGCAACGTTAACACATAACTCGTGCCGGATGTCGTTTTACGTGTCTAGACTGAACGGTGCAAATCAAATAGTGTCACTACTATATACTGACTAGTAGTGAATTTATTTTACAGAGAGGAGTCACAGCAGCAAGGGTCCAGTATAACATGCAGACTCCCAAACGGTCTCATCTGCCAAACAAATCACCACCGCCGGCTGGCCACAACGGCAGCCACAGAGCACATCTCCACCATATTATAATAATACATTTGGTTTTAGACCTTTATTTACCTGTATCTTCCCTTTTATTCATATATTCCACTGCTTTTGTGAACCCAAGACATTTGGTAAAACAACACCAACACAATTCGTCCACATGATTAAAGGTATGTTTTCACAAGAGATATGAAGAATTTCAAAAATCAAGTGTCAATGTTTCAGCTTTAGGGCCATATTATCACTTTACACTTGTGTCTTATGTCAATGGTGTCTCATTATACAGAGAGCTTGTTCTGCAATTTTAGATGTAAAACACATGGGTATATATCATATGCAAAGTGCCTTTTTAAAAAGGTGAATTTAAGAAATTATGTAAAATGAGATGAGATGCTTTTATTTTGAAGGCCTATATACAAATATATACTGAATTGTATTAATAAAATCTTTGACTTCATTATGTCAAAGTGTTGGAATAAATGTTAAATATTTAATTGCAAAGTAGTAATGCGTGATACTTATGTTTGCATTGAATCATACGGGGATGTTTGCTGAAATTGATTGGCTGGCCCTACCCAAAAAAAATAAATCCACCAGCCGCCACTGTACAGAGTACTAAAACGTAAGCCATGTCAACAGTATGCAGTGATAATGTGTTGAATGTGTGTGATCATCAGTTTGTCATGGAGTTCCGCCGAGTAGCCGTAAAAAAAAAAAACGGCGTAAAAACATTAATGGCGCGTTTAAACGGGACAAGAATACAAAGCTCGTGAAAAATCAAATAAACAAACCTGATTTTTGATTCAATAAAATAGGATTAAACCAGGCTTACCTTTCTCTGGCAATTTGTTCCAAAAGCCTGGGGACACGGATTCATAAACCTGGACTCAGACGAGAGACCTCTGCACAGTGATCTTAAAACTGCAAATGAAACCACAACTGACGGGACGCCACCGGAGGTAAGTGAGGTTAAGGTTGTTTTTTTCTCCCCATTTCCAAGACTCCTCACACAATCCACACTGCTGTGGAGGAGACTATACCGTAACATCAACTGCGTCTGGCTACTGAGTGTCAATAATTGGTTCTGCCTTCATTGCCCCAAAAGCTATTGTTACATTACATGACTCAGTAGCTTTTAGTCCACGTCGTCGTGCAGGAGGAGCGGTACGCTTTCCCTTAGATACCCGGAGTTCAGGTCACAGAACTTTGCAATTACAGCGAAAGATACACGGCTTTGCTCTACCTCAGTACAAGCCTCTGCTTCAAGTCCTATCTCATTTGCTTTGAGGTGGAGGGGGAGACTTCAAGGATGCCAGCGGGATGGAGCCAAAACAGGAAGAACAAAAAAAGGGGGTTGTGACGTGCAAAAGAAGGGAGATGTGTGTAAATGTCTCCTCCGTGGTAACGTTATTCCACCCCTGCCCGCCTCTTTTGACCTCAACTCAAAAAGGAAGAAGGGTTTCATCTTAGAAAAGGAGATAAATCGGAGAGCAACGCTTTGGAGCATCATATGTCACTGTCTGTTTATCCGAGACGGGCACTTTCACTTCCAACGGATTCGGTTTGATGCCCTCGAAAACATGTAAACGTGGCACTTATGTGTGGCAGATCCACACTTAGTGATAAGGCTGCACTTTAAAAATACATTTTGAAAAAGGATTTTAAAAAGGTGCCGTTTCAACCCTCATGTGCGTTGGTTTGAACCTCATCTAAAATGAATGCGACCATGTGCAGGATTTCTGCGCCCCAAGGGGCCTCATTAACTCACTAGGGGTCAGGGTTCTCATCCCACCACGTAAATAACGTTCCGATGACAATCTTACTACCCAGTAGCATTGCCTCCCAACACTTAAAAACACAAGTCCGAACTGGAAGCTTTCAGATCAGCACAAGGTTAAATACATAGAGAGATACATATATCATCTCTAATGTGCAAAAAAAAGAAACCACTTCAATCAACCACGAAACACTGGTAATGAGTTTATTGTGATGATGAATGAATGAGGAATTATACAAGAGTCCCATTTTAAGGTCTTGTCATTGCACTGCACGAGCTGTCAGTACATGATTAAATTGATGGCAACATTTATCAGAGGCTTTAGTGTGAGAAGCGGTGGCGAGTGGTGTGCTCCCCGATGCTCATTATGAAGGCATCAACTGCAAAACAAGTTTCAAAATCCATCATTGATGCTGCTTTTGAGAGAACTGACAGCGCTCTAATAATCCAGATGCACCGCCCCCATTGGGCGCCAAATACCACGATATAATTGTGGCTCTTACTGTCAATGACACGTATCTGAACGAAAGCGCAGGGAACATTAATGTAAAGGACACTGGTGTCTGAATGATAAACAAACTTTAGGAGTAGTCACAAGAGGGATCACAATCAAATCCTTTGCTTTTGATTGGACCGTAAAAGAGATTACAGTTACAGATTGATTGATGGATGGATGGATTGATGGATCCAGGGATAAAGTATTTTGGGAGGCCAGCCCCAGAGTTGGCATCGCCCTGGTTCCAGGAGGGAAAACAGGATTTTTCCTGTTGGATTTTTAATTATTACATCAAACGGGCGAAATTTTGAAGCGTATATTAAAACAAATTACATGTTTGTGGTAACGTGATGAAATACTAATATATGTAGGAATGTGTTCAATGTAAGCACAATATAAACAATATTTCAATATGCATGAGATATGGGCCTCAAGCAAGATGTTACCTATACATGCATCCATCTTATACTGAGCTTTACAGGCCCACACAATATTTATGAACACATTTCCAATTAATCTAATTACCACAAACTAATTGCCACACGGTGAAGCTGCAGCCCTTTGGGGCCCCCGAGGGCCTTTAGACCATGGTGCGGCTCCTTCGCGTCACCCTGTTGGGAGGATCCAGCCTTGTTGACGATGTTTAATTAGCAGAACATGTGTGTAAAACGGCTCCACATTTAAACGTGACATTATGTGTTACTACGCTCTCGGCGAATCGTGAACTTCCCGTCTGTTGTTTCCTGTCACAGCTTTCTGGCGCTCTTTGCATGAATGGATGTTGCAGAACATTAAAAAAACAAAAAACATATCCACTTATGAGATGAAGGTGCAAATGAATCTACTCATTATCATGTTTAGAGCTATGGGAAAATGACCATGGTGGAATTAAGTCACTAGGGGGCAGACTTGAGCCACGTCCAAACACCCCCATTGGCTTCGACTGGAGTCAGATGGGCAGATAGGAAAACATCAGCATGTGTCAGGATCTGAGAGGCTGGATAAATTATTAGGCGAGCAGAAAATGTATCCTGTAAACTAACGGACGGGGGAAAGATAAATATGCACAGAGAAACCCTCGGTAGATTTTGATAAATGGCTCAGATAAGTTTGGGGGGATTTTCCTACGTGCTGAGATAAGATTTCAAAGTGAAGGGCGAGTCAGCTCGTGTTTTATTTTCCACGTTGGATGTCGGTATCTCTCGGCCTGCCTCTGTTTCCTCCACCATGGAGAGGCCCTGAAGAGGAGGCTCATTTGTGTTTTTCGAGGGTTGTGTGTGAATAAGGAGGCGAGGTGTCGGCGTGCATTAAGGTGAAACAGGTCCTTCGACCCCGCCGCCTGGCCCATTAAAATGTGTGATCATGAAGTGCGATACAGTGTCAGACTACCAAGGGGATTGAGCACAGTGATTTTAGTGTGAATGTAAAATGCACTAAAGGACTAGCCGGAAAAAAAGAGGAAGAACGAAGGAAGCGCATCGCCTTTATTTCGTCATATTCGTTGCCTAACCGTGGCAATGCTCCAGTCATTGATGTCACAGCCGGTATGTTGCCACTGACAACCGTGAGAACACGCCAGTTGTGACATCACCGTGGACCACTGGATATTTTAACATGTGGTGAACACTAAATTTCTTCTTCCATGTGGAATTACCCTTTAATCCACACCATAACCGCTCCCTTGACACACTTAGTTCTAAACATATGCTTGGCTGCTCGACAGTTCAGGCATTTATTCCAATTATAGAGATTATATTGCTGATTCTAATCTTAATCCTGAACCCAATCTTTAACCCCCCTGTACGAAAAGTAAAAAAAAAGACACCAGGATTCTCAACAGAACTGCAATGGGAAAGGAGTTGTATGGCCTACTTTTAGCGGGTTTTTCAAATATGCACTAATTTTGGTGGAAATAGGGTATCACATGCCACGCCCACAAACACTAACAGACTGATCTCTCGGGCAGTTCTCCTAGCTTGGAATTTGTTTTCACACTAACTTTTTCTTGTGCTTGAAAGCACTGAAATATGGAAACAGGAAATGGCCTTCCCCCAAACAGTTGCCACAAAGTTGGATACTTTGGCACTGTTACAATATCACTGTCTAGCTACTTCAACATTAACATTACCCTTATTTGGAAGTAATTTCCCATAAAAGAAATGACCCAAACATAATGTATGTTTAAAACTATAAATTCCGCTTTTTATTTGGTTTTAATTGACATTTCACAATGTCCTACAGGACATTGTGAAATGTCAATTAAAACAGCAGGTTATGAACATGGATCAATCTGCAGAGTATTCCTTTGATTGATTGATTTATTCATTAGGTTTCGATTCATCGAAAATGTCAGAACACTGAAAAATCTATCCATCATAATTTCCGAATGCCAGTTTGACATGTCATAGCAGGGTAAACACGTGTGTGATTGGTAAAATTAATTACGGTCCCATTCTACTTCCAGTGAGCCAGCATGCTCAGTATCAGGCCCTGGTCAACGAACCCTCGACAAATAAATCCCAAAATCCAAATCGGCTTTTCATTTCACATGAGGAACGAACAGTGTCCTCCTCGGTTTAATTTTATTAATTACATCCGTCAAAATGGCTGCCGTGAATTGGGCCCAACAAACAGTCCAAAGCCAAAAGACATTCAGACATTAGAAGAAGAAAAAAAGCAGCATATTTGAACAATGAGACGGTTAAAAATGGGGCCGTTTATACTTGAAAAGTAAATTCAAGCTTTTATGAGTTGTTGAAATAGCTGCTGATCGACGACTGATGAGGGGAAAGAACTGGGAATTCTGGGAAGTTCTGAGATCAGTCAGACTCACAAAACACGGTTTCTAGCTATCTCCTTTCAGTTTGTTCAATCCATTGAGCACATTGACTGTAAAAGCGGGCCAAATAAACACGCAATTTCCTGATGACAATGTGGGGCAAAAAATGCAGTCTGAATTTATGAACCGTCATCAGAGCTAGTTTTTTAACACACCAGGACCAGGACTATTGGAAAGCCATGATGGAAGTTGCCCTCAGGCACTTATCAGAGATCAGCTTATACTCCTTAAATCATAATGTTAACAGCAACTGAGGGAAGGGAGGGGGGGGCTTATATTTGCCCTTGGAACAGCAGATATGTAAGCAACCCTGCCCTCAGCGGCCGGGAGCTACAAACTACAACCATCACATGTTCATTGATCTCCTGTCCCACAAATCAAGACTCATCCTCATTCTTCCCCAGCCTGCTGTCGGATACTAGAGTGCTCGTTTTATATTCCACGCAGCCTCCCCCTCCCCTGATGGTGAAAAAAAACAGAACTTCCGAGCTCGTCAAAAAATGCACAAACGGTGCAGTGTGGGCCTAACCTCCCGAAAGAGGGCGGAGGAAGAATCAAACTGGACAACCCCAAAACCCCAGTCCACCTCGTCTGCAGCGCCCACAAATCAGCAACTCAGTATTCACAGACAGCAGACAGGGGCGCTCCCGCAGGGCGTTTCTTTTTTTAAACATTAACATTCCACTCGGCTGCCGTCGCGGTTGCTTGATCCACAGAAACAAATTGGGAATTGCCTTTGATACAGGAGTTGAAAACACTCCCAGGGAGTTCACTGACACGCGAGAGGCACGGCTTCCTAATCGCACACAGGCACAAATAATCTGAAACAAGTACAAAGATGGATGCATTTCACATGCCCCCCCCCAGCCATTTTATGGCTGCCACACTGGTTGTGATGCGTTGATCCCTGGCTTGCATTCAGCAGAACAGAGTGCCATTCAGAAGAGCTCTATTCAAATCAAACCCCACCACTCCTTGGACATGAAGTGGCTGCTCCCACCAAGTCCTTGAGCTGTATGCAGAGTGACGGGCCCTCTTGAAGCGATATGTGAGGCCTTTTTTCTATCCAGCTGGCAGCAGCATCACGTCTGGCCGGCACCACTGTTTGGACAGTTTGGTCTCTTTTATGCAGCTACACTGCATCCTTCTCCACACGCGACGGGAAGAAGACAAGCTCCTTCTTCCTCACAGGGCGACAGAGGGGGGGAGAGAGATGGGAAGACAGAGAGAGAAAGAAAGGTGTACAGCGTTGAGGGAGAAAGAGGGGAAGAGGATGGAGGGAGAAAGTGTGTGTGTGTTGTCATTCATTTTCCGCTGGTCTGCCTCCCTCCCAAGCGAAACACAGAGAGATAAAGCATGGAGGAAGAAAACAAAACAAAACACACACACACACCCAGCGGGAGGACAGAAATGCACAGAGGGACGGCCGGATGGTGGGATAAGGAGACCGTCGACGAGTCTCCGTGGTAGAGCATGATATGCGATTCGAGGGAGTTGACAGAAATATGTGAAAATAACCTGTTTTTATTATCTCGTCATCGCTGAAAAGATGATCTTTGAAATCAAGCTGCATTAAATTAGTTTTCTTCGCCCCTCAGAGCCGCATTTGCATTGACAGATAGATACTGGATTATTTTACATTTTTTAAGACCACACCAACACACGCATTTCAAAGTTAAATCAGATAATGATATATCGGCTCCCTTAAATAGCTTAAATTATGTTATTAAAGAAGTTGATTAATATATGTACTGAGTGGGACATTTTTATATGCAACCAGTTGCCAGTATATACTCTCAGCTAAAACTAATGTAGTCTGATATAACATCCCTTACAATTATCTGTCATGAACTGGAAACACACTGTGAAAGCGTTACAAGTACTAAGAAGAAAACATGGACAACTCCCACCCTGGTAAATCTCCTGTCAATCACAAGGTAGCCCTGCCTCACAGCATTCCCATATTTATGGTATATTTGATTCCAAATGGACCATCATTTACTAAATGAACATCATGCTGTACTGAAGAAGACTTGAAACTAGAAATTGAGACCATAAACTCATGTTTACAATGTTTACTGAGGGAATAAATCAAGAGAGAAGTAGAGTCATTTTCTCACATACTTCTATGGAATCAGACTTATTTTTTTGACCCTTTTTTCGCCCTCTGATGGCCATTATAGAGAATGCAAGTTTTATGACACTTCTGCATCGGCTTTTCTCTGCAGAATCGGAGATTGCCGCCTGGCTAGAACGCATTGGCCGGACTGTAATCTGGGAACCCATCGGCTGTCATCTCACGATAATTTAGCTTTTTATTGGTTTTAAGATTAGCCTGTAAACTGGCTACTTGTGAAACAACCTCCGAGCCATCTGGCTCTTTATCTTCTGATTGTTCCTCCAGGTTGTCTAACTTTGTCTGTCTGATGTTTGCTGCTGAGCAGGCACAGGTACAGTGACTTCGTCAGCTGCCCAGGTATTGTTATGGATTAGCCATTAACTGAATTAGCCTGCTAAAAGAGACTTAAAGCCCCCATAGATCTGAGTGGGGCTGCAAAGTGGAGTGATAATCCTCCGTGAGTTCACACATTTCACAATACACAGTCATCTGATCCATTGTTGACACAAACAAATATTGATTAAGGAACTTTAAGGATCACAGCGTCTGACTGCACATCATGTCTTTATGGCACTCGAAGCGTGTTTGACTTGAATTATTACACCGCGTTCCACATTATTAGGCAAATTGTATTTAAGGGTCATAAACATTCATTTTTTGTTTTTTCAATGAAACTCATGGATGGTATTGTGTCTCAGGGCTATTTGGATGATTGAAATCATCCAAATAGTAATAATAATAATTAGTTTGCCAGGTGAGCCCAATCAAAGGAAAACTACTTAAGAAGGATGTTCCACATTATTAAGCAAGCTACATGTTTCAGGCAAAATGGGGAAGAAAAAGGATCTCTCTGCTGCTGAAAAGCGGCAAATAGTGCAATACCTTGGTCAAGGTATCACAACATTGGATATTTCCAAAAGAATTGCGCGTGATCATCGGACGGTGAAGAAATTTGTCACCGATTCACAGCACAAGCGGGTTCGTTCAGACAAAGGCAAAATAAGGAAGATTTCTGCCAAACAAATGCGTAGGGTTAAGAGAGCAGCCACTAAAATGCCATTGAATAGCAGCAAACAGGTGTTTGAAGCCGCTGGTGCCTCTGGAGTTGCGAACTTCAAGATGTAGGATGCTCAAGAGGTTTGCAAGTGTCCTTAAACCTGTTATTCGGCCACCCCTAAACCAAGCTCACAAGCAAAAAAGGTTGCAGTGGGCTCAGGACTACATGAAGACTGACTTTCAAACTGTTTTGTTTACGGATGAGTGCCGTGCAACCCTTGATGGTCCTGATGGATGGAGTAGTGGATGGTTGGTGAATGGCCACCATGTCCCAACAAGGCTGAGACGTCAACAAGGAGGTGGTGGAGTCATGTTTTGGGCCGGAATCATGGGGAGAGAGCTGGTAGGCCCCTTCAGGGTCCCTGAAGGTGTGAAAATGACCTCGGCAAAGTATGTAGAGTTTCTGACTGACCACTTTCTTCTGTGGTACAAAAAGAAGAACCGTGCCTTCCGTAGCAAAATCATATTCATGCATGACAATGCACCATGTCATGCTGCAAAGAATACCTCTGGGGCATTGGCTGCTATGGGCATAAAAGGAGAGAAACTCATGGTGTGGCCCCCATCTTCCCCTGACCTTAACCCTATTGAGAACCTTTGGAGCATCAAGCAAAAGATCTATGTGGGTGGAAGGCAGTTCACATCCAAGCAGGCGCTCTGGGAGGCTATTATGGCATCCTGCAAAGACATTAAAGCAGAAACTATCAAAGAACTCACAAGTTCAATGGATGCAAGAATTGTGAAGTTGATATCAAAGAAGGGGTCCTATGTTAACATGTAACTTGACCTGTTAAGATGTTTTTGATTCAAACTTTTCTTGATTTCAGTAAATATGACCTCCTAATGCTGCAAATTCAACAAATGACAATTTTTTGTTCTTTACAACCTATAAAATATCTTGAAACTCTGAAACTCTGAAATTCTGCATAATAATTTGGAACACTGCATTTTGAGTTTTTAATTTTTGAAAAAAATACTGTTATCATTAGGAGGTTTGTTCAATAGAATTTGACTTATACTCTAACAGTTGATGACTTGAAAATGATACTGACTGACTGTGCATTACTATTTAGGAAAATCTGAGCAAAGTGTAATTTGCATAATAATGTGGAACGCGGTGTACACCTCTCCCCCCGTTTCCCCCGTCTCTGTTGAAGTCCTGTGATTGAAAACCAACAGCCAAAAGGAGTCAATGACTCCTGTCCAGTAGCTTCGCACAACATTTCCGCCTCATATAAACTTGAATAAATGGTATTGAATGCAACCTTGGCCCCTGGTGTTGCTCTCTATGAGCGCTACCTCTACCTCAGCCCCAGTTTACTCCCTCCTGTCTACGCCATTACACATGATGAAGTGGGAGATCCATCACTCCAACCGGCTGCTCCACTCAGCCATCAGCCGGGAAAAAAAGTCCTCTGTTACGAATCAGTTAGGGAATTCAGACATTCCATAAACTTTACCGAACTCTTATGTTGACTGGCTAATGAGGTGATTACCAAATACAGGCTTGTATATCGCCGCCATTAAGCCGTGTAATGTTGCTGCTGTCCCTCTGGACTTGATTTGCTAATTCATGCTCTTTTAAAACCAAGAGGAAGGACAGTAATTATTTTTGCCTTCTGCCTATGTGTGGGTGAAAAGTGTGAAATCATTTTATTCTGCCCGGATTGGCTGACTGCTATGTGTAACTAGAGAGACTGATGCGAGCTGCCAGATAAATTCAGGCTTCAGTGCCACTTTCCAAAATGACCCTGATGGAATGGAGATGGCGGCCTGGTGTTGAGGAGCTACCTCAGCTCAGGTGTGACTGAATTGAGTCTTTTACTCCAATGGTTCCTTCACATTTTAAAGAAACAACTGATCTTAAAATAAGAAATCTGAATCTATATTTGTGGCATTTGTTTCCACCTCTGTACTGTGGGGAAAATTGTAATTGTCAAAAAAAAATTTTAGGGTTTAGTATTGTCAAGTGATGTGATGTTTTCATTGTATCCATTAGACTGTATATAAAGATAGACGTCAACACTTCTCAATATAATACAAATTAAATAAACAAACTACATGTCAAATACATTTTCCTCAAAGATGGTTGGTATCATTTTAGGTAGATCTATTCACGCAATTAGTTACGCAATTAGTCGTACGCCGCTAATAAACGGGGTAGTGACGTCATGATTGACAGCTGCTCTGAAGTAGTTGTGGACCTGGAGGCCGTTAACTTTCTATAACTGTGATTGTCTGTTTCAAACACAGACTGTAGATCATCTGCGTGTCTGCTGACTCTTCCGTTCTTAGGATATGAACCGTGGAAACGTCGTTAGCTAGCGACATGTGGGGACGTTTCTGGAACATGTATCGTGACATGCGTCAATTTTATCACGAATATTGATAGAGATTTCATGGTTAGTTGTTGTGTCTTTCTAACCAAACAGCTATCGTGGGGCTAACATCAGTTAAGTATCGCATAGGTAGCTCTCATGCTAACAAGCGACAATTGCCAGCCCGTTTCTAAATGGCCCGCAGTGATTATTTAAAAATAAACTAAAATATGGCTTGAACATATTTCTAGTAGGTTACACTGTACGTGAGAGGTGGCAGCCTCCGGTTCTGCTGAGTAAAGCCAATGCGGAAGTGTCTTAAAACTTGCATTCTCTCTAATAGCCAGCAGGGGGCGACTCCTCTAGTTGCAAAAGAAGTTTGATTAAATAGAAGTCTATGAGAGAATTACCCTACTTCTCCCCTCACTGAATATTGTAAACATGAGTTTATGGCAGCAGCTGGTACAGAAATATTTGTGTAATATGTGGGCACATAAAATAAACAACCTGTTATGTCAAGTTAGACTGTTAAGTTATGTTGCTTAGTCATTTTTGATGGAAATGTTCCTTTCTCGGGCCTACCAATCAAAAAGCTGTGGCTACCTCTGGCCTTGCTGACTAAGCTGCACTTTCTGAGTGGAATACAAAGTTAACATCAATGTATCTTAACAGCTCTATTCAGGTTTTGGTACCTTAAGTCTATCTTTTGAAAAATGGAAAGAAATACAAAATGGCATTAGGGATATTTCCTTTCACAAATGTGAATCAAATTCGACTGTGGCTAAGTGGTTAGCATGCCCATCTTTCAATCAGATGGTTGGAGGTTCGAGCCCCGGCCCCCCTAGTCCATGTCGTTGTGTCCTTGAGCAAGACACTTAACCCCTAATTGCTCCCCGTTGCTGTGTCTGCGGTGTATAGAGCAAAAATGTAAGTCGCTTTGGATAAAAGCATCAGCTAAATGTAATGAAGTTTCAATTCAGCGTTCTAAAGTCACTGAGCTTGTATTAAACAGTTGCTGTCGGGCTGTAAGATTTCATTTACCAGGCTGAATAATCAAGTTGAAGAGTGTTACTGGCTCGCTAACAATCCAACTTGTTTTTGGAGCAATGCAAATGAGCCCATCCATCAGGAAAATGCGAAAAAGACTCAGATGGATAATCCAGAGACAGGAGTCACATAACAATGTGTACGTAATTTTCCAGTTTTTGTTGTTGTTTTTGTAATTCTCTAGCTGCAGAAATGGCTCTGCATGTGTTTTTATGTCAGCATAAAGAACTGAATTTAGATAGACTGTGTGTATCTTCCTGTGGACGTGTTGCACGCGCACTTCTGACACAGACATATCCAGTTGCCATGGCTACCCCTCAACACCACTATCCTGCCATCCTGTCAGGAGCTGGCGCTGATGCATGATGTGTTTTGCTAATCAGCATCCCTTCACTCTGATTATTTTTTTTTAAAGATTTGAGCTCTATATTAGGATTATATATTAAAATCCTGAATCATTTATCTGTCCTCCCCTGCGGTTAATTTAAAGATTTCTCAAACAAATAAAGACCATAATAATATTCTCTTAATATGCCTATGATATTCCAACAAGGACTTAATGTGCCTCTGTGGTAAAGTAGGCTTCTCAACACTGAATTTATGGAGCGAGTTTTATTATTCTTTATACTACTCCCATGACATCAATTCAACACTCCTGCAGGACATGCTATGCAGCTGATCATTTTTGCTGCGATAAGTGCAAGACCAATTACTATCAGACACTATAGTTATTATATATCACGAGAGCTCAGACAAAAAGAAAACGCAAATCAAGTGAACGGCAGGGGAATAGTTTGCTGTGATATGCACCGGAGCAGATACGGAATCACTGAAGGTCTAAATCTCTATTAACCGCCGGTTTCCCCAGCGCCGGGATGAAATATATAAATGGTGATGAAGTTTACAGACCTGACAAGCGATGACAAGGTTATCATAACTTACGCCAGCGCGCGCACACACACACACACACACACACACACACACACACACACACACACACACACACACACACCCTCTGTGTCAACCTCCCTTGTGTCCCGTCACGTGTCCTTGCCTTGGATAGTTTATGATGTGGAGCTTGAGCGCATATACTGTATAACATCGGTACGGAGGGCTCATCTGAATACCACAGCTTCCACTGCTTATCGGGGGACTCTCATGGCACGCCTTTTGCAATGTGACCAGCTGTGAGGGGTTTACTGTAAGAGTGTGAAGTGGCTCTCTGCAGGAGGTCCACACAGCACAGCTGGAGGACGTGTCTTGGGGAATATTTCATATTTACCATTTACGATGGTTAATTCGTCATTGCATGGAACATATTCGGATCTGCCAATCAAAACTGTTACTAAAAAATGTATATGTCTTTTTTTGTGTATGTTGGGTGGGGTTTAGTTGTGGGAGAGGTCATTGGAAAGTGGGCGTGTTTCAGCAAAATCAAATTATTTATTTTTCTTCTTTTTTTTTTACCGACGACATTTTGCAGCAGGAAAAGCACAAACGGCAATAACGAAATGAGTGACGGCTAAATTCCATTTCTGCTTCGGTTTCAGCGTCCTGGTATTGTGTGTGCATGTTAGTACTGCTTAAAAACGTCTTCTGTGGAGCCGAGAGGGATCTCACATCACGGATGAAATTTCAGTGGCGAAACACCCACAATATTCATTCACAATACCGAGACGTTGGTAGCCCAACCCAACTTAGAGACTGAAAGCTCTGTCCAAAAAACACAGACCAAGAAATCTTAAATCTGTGCTGGAACTATACTCTCTTCAACTTCTGGATGTTGAACATTTTGTCCATGCGTCCAGCACTTCAGTTCAGGGACTTATAGTCAAAGTGAGGTTTATTGGATATAATAGGGAGGTCCCGTTCCAATCTCAAAGGTCGCTATCAGGGCCAATCAAGGCGGTATCGGTATCGACGATATTGAGCTGTTGAGGTAACTTAGGTAAAGGCTGGAGGTCACTTTTAAAGAAAAAGAGAGAAATTACTTTGAGACAGCAACAAGACCAAAAATATTGGAGAGGGTTTGTTATTGGGTTTGTGTTACACCTCCGACGCAGGCTCTCTTATTTATTTTTCTTAATGCAATGCAGAGCTATTCAATTGCCAAGCATATACATTTGATTGGTTTAAATGACGATCTGGCAAGGAGGGAGAACTGAGGCAGATATACTGTGGGGGCTTGATTAGGGAATGGGTTTCATGTGTGTGGGTTGATTGGCAGCAGGAGGGGGAAAGGAAGGCCTAGCCCAGGCAGACACACACGTGGGACAAACAGGGGACCATGACAGAATGAGCACATTACCCAAAATGTTGAACCATTCCTTTAACCAGCAGATCTAAAGGCCCTACTGGCTCTGCCTAATAACACATCATTTACACACGCGGAAACATACACCGCCCAAAAGACATGAAAGATATGAAGAGCGATATTATAGCAGTGAAACAGGAGAGAAGCTTGAGTGTGTTTGTGTTACATTACATTTAGCTGACGCTTTTATCCAAAGCGACTTACAATAAGTGCAATTCAACCATGAGTACAAACTCAGAACAACAGGAATCACGAAAGTACAATTTCTTCAACAAAGTTGAACCACAAAGTGCTATCAGTAAGTGCCATTTAAGTGCTACTAAAGTGCTACTGCGGCTCTACCTTCCTTATTCAAGGTGTAGTCGAAAAAGATGTGTTTTTAGTTTGCGACGGAAAATGTAGAGACTTTCTGCTGTCCTGATGTCAACGGGGAGCTCATTCCACCATTGAGGAGCCAGGACAGCAAACAGTCGTGACATTGAGTGTTTAGCTCGCAGTGACGGAGCTACAAGCCGATTGGCAGAAGCCGAGCGGAGCGAATGGGCTGGGGTGTACGGTTTTACCATGTCCTGGATGTAGATTGGACCCGATCTGTTCGTAGCACGGTACGCAAGTACCAATGTTTTGAAGCGGATGCGGGCGACCACTGGACCACCAGTGAAGGGCGCAGAGGAGCGGAGTAGTGTGGGTGAATTTCGGGAGGTTAAAGACCAGTCGAGCTGCTGCATTCTGGATGAGCTGCAGAGGCCGGATGGCACTAGCTGGTAGACCTGCCAGGAGGGAGTTACAATAGTCAAGGCGCGAGATGATCAGAGCCTGTATGAGAACCTGTGCTGCCTTCTGGGTGAGAAGGGGACGTATTCTCCTGATGTTGTACAGCATAAATCTACAAGAACGTGTTGTTGCAGTAATGTTGGCAGTCAGGGAAAGTTGACTGTCGAGTGTCACACCGAGATTCCTGGCAGTCGGGGTCGGTGCCAACACTGAGTTGTTGAAGGTAATAGTGAGGTCGTGTGTGGGAGAGCCTTTTCCTGGAAGGAAAAGTAGTTCAGTTTTGTCAGGGTTAATTTTCAGGTGGTGCGGACATCCACTGAGCAGAGATTCGTGCTGCTAACTGTGTTTCCGATTGGGGAAACGAGAGGATCAGTTGGGTGTCATCGGCATAGCTATGGTAGGAAAAGCCATGCGAGTGGATGACAGAGCCGAGAGAGTTGATGTACAGTGAGAAGAGGAGAGGACTCAGGACGGAGCCTTGAGGGACCCCAGTAGTGAGAGGACAAGGTTCAGACACATATCCTCTCCAAGTTACCTGGTAGGTGCAGTTGTTGAGATAGGATGAGAGGGAGAGCGCAGTGCCTGTGATACCAAGGTCCTGGAGGGAGGAAATAAGGATCTGGTGTTTCACTGTGTCGAATGCAGCAGAAAGGTCTAGAAGGATAAGGACAGAGGAGAGAGAGGCTGCTCTAGCAGTGTGAAGCTGCTCAGAGACAGCGAGGAGGGCAGTCTCTGTGAGTGGCCTGCCTTGAATCCAGACTGGTGAGGGTCCAGAAGGTTGTTCTGGTGGAGAAAGGAGGAGACTTGGTTAAAGATAGCTCGCTCCAGAGTTTTGGAAAGAAAGGGAAGGAGAGAGACAGGTCTGTAGTTGTTGACTTCCGACGGGTTGAGAGTGGGTTTCTTCAGGAGAGGGTTAACTCTTGCCTCCTTCAGAGAGTCAGGAAAACAGCCAGTTGAGAGGGAGGTGTTGATAAGATGGGTGAGAAAGGGAAGAAGGTCAGGAGCAATAGACTGGAGAATGTGAGATGGGATGGGGTCAAGGGGGCAGGTGGTTGGGAGGGCAGAGGTAACCAAGGTAAGAACTTGATTGGGAGACAGGGGGGTGAAAGAGGAAAGCAAAGGGGAAGAGGATGAAGTTAATGGGGGTGAAGTTATAGAAGACGATGGATTAGTAAATGAGGAGCATATGTCATCTATCTTTTTTGTAAAGTAGTCAACAAAGTGGCTTGGTAGAAGGGTGGAGGGAGGAGGGGGACTGGGGGGGTCAAGGAGGTTGGAGAAGATAGAGAAGAGTTTTTTGGGGTTAGGAAAAGAGGATTAAATTCTGTATTGGTAGAACCGGCTTTTGGCTGCAGAGATAGAGGCAGAGAAGGAGGAGAGAAGGGAGTGATAGGAGAGCAGGTCATCGGCATGTTTGGATTTTCGCCATTTCCTTTCCGATGGTCGCATCGTGGCTCTCTCGGCACGCACCGAGTCAGACAGCCACGGAGCCGGAGAGGACTTGCGGACCTTTCGAGTCGTAAGAGGACAGAGGGAATCAAGAGAGGAAGACAGAGTAGAGAGGAGAACGCGTCTGTGGCAGAGTTGGGATGCAAGAGTGAGAGAGTCAGTTGAAGGAAGGGCTAACAGAACAGACGAGGCCAACGAGGAGGGAGAGAGGGTGCGAATGTTGCGACGGACAGGTGCAGAGTCTGTTGGTGTGGGAGGGTTGTCAGTTCCAAAGAGTGGGAGAGAGTACGAGATGAAGAAGTGGTCAGAGACATGGAGTTACAGTGAGGTTAGATGTAGAGCAGTTTCTGGTGAAAATGTAGTCAAGGTGATTGCCAGCTTTGTGAGTAGGAGGGGAAGGGCTGAGTGAGAAGGCAAATGAAGACATTAAGAGTAACAGGTCAGATGACTTCTCTGTCTGGATGTTAAAGTCTCCCAGAAGGATGACTGGGGGGGCGTTTTCTGGGAAGTTCGATAGGAGGACATCTAATTCTTCCAGGAAATCTCCCAAGGAACCAGGTGGACGGTAGAGAACAAGAATGTTTAGTTGGACCGGATGAGTAACCGTCACAGCATGAAACTCAAAAGACAGTGGGGTAAACAGTGGAAGAGGGTAGAGGGAAAAACTCCATTTGGGGGAGATGAGTAGACCTGTGCCACCACCCCGACTAGCGGGTCTGGGTGTGTGGCTGAAGGAGAAGGCCTAGGAGAGGGCAGCAGGGGTAGATGTGTTGTCTGGTGTGATCCAAGTCTCAGTGAGAGCCAGGAAGTCCAGCGATTGCTCGATAGCGAAGCCAGAGATGAAGTCTGCCTTGCGGGTAGCTGACTGGCAGTTCCAGAGGCCCCCTGTGACGAGGTGTTGTGTCTGTGTGGAGCGTGTGGGATAAATAACAGACGAGGGATTTTGATGCAGGTGTGAACGAGTCCGAGGCCTATAGTATCTACGAGTGGATATGTACACAGGTATGGGAGGAAAACACATTTTTACAGGGCAATGTTTCCACTTAGCCGCCCCCGAAGACTCCAACGAAAGACTCCTATGTCTTTATCCTCCGAGTCTTCATACAAGGAGTTTTCACTGACGCTTCAAACCCTCACCTGGTTTTACCAGAGTTGGTGATAAATTAGCTACAGCTGTGTAGACTCCGCCTCAGGTCGTTAGTGGAGTGGCCACCAATCATAATAAGAAAGACAGTACAGACTAACAATCTCGTAGAACCCAACACAGCAGATACAATAGTTATATTGCAGAGAAACTTCTTTAAAGAGTGTAATCAGGCAGGATTCAGGTAGTCCAGCAGTCTGAAATCTCAGGTAATCTCAAGTAGTGTTAAGTGTCTCTGCTACGCTGAAACAGTTAGACTCAAGCGGTCCAGCACTACTAATAAATAAGCCGAAAGAACCATTCGGTGCATCTTTTACATTTGGATACATGTTGCGCATTCCAGCCGACTACTCATTCTACCACATGCCTCTGTGAGCAGACTTGAGAGCTCCCTTAGCAGCCCTTTGTTTAGTTCAAGTGCAATCACCAAGGGAGGGGTGATTGGGTCAAACAAATACGGACCGTCACCCAGGAGACCGCAGTTCGTGTCCCCAGTAAAACCAAGTCAACGTTCACTTGTCTGAGCACTTCTTATCTTACACTTATTTTAATACCAATACTTATTTAATACCAATTGCACTGTTGTTATCGTTGATTGTTGATTGTTGTTTGTCTCGTCTAACATCCCATGTCCATGTCCAATGTATGCACCTTCCACCTCAAGAAATTCCTCGTTTGTGTGAAAACATTCCTGGCTAATAAACAGTTTCTGATTCTGACTTATTTGACCTTACTTTTGTGGTGTAACTTACGTACTTAAACCCGCACAGTCACATAACAAATATAGTTATTTTATTGAACGAACTTATTTGAACCCATACCACAATCTTTTCCTAAACCTAACCGTGTAAACCTAAAAACTAAGTAAACATTCCAGTGGAAACATTTCCTGTGATAAAGGAAGTTTAATTGTAAAAAGACACTACGCATGTAACAAAGTGGAAACTGATGATACGTCCAAAACTGACGCTAGAGGGGAACCTATAGAGCGTCGTAGTTTGTAGCGTAGGGCCGGGACTTGAGTTGGGAGTGAGAACGTGATGAACATTTACTTTTCAAATTGTTCTCATTCCCCCTGTGCTCATTGAAAAAGGGGTTATGAGCTAAAGCATCGAGTCCAATTACTGCCACGCTGTACTAAATTCCACAGCATCATGCTGTGTGCAAATTTCACCCTTCAGCTGACTTAATACCCGTGACTATGCACTTACTCTAATTTAATACTATAAAGAGCTTTTGACCTACGCACTGTGGCACTCATTACTCTGAATGGCTCTATTTATCTTGTCATAGGGACCGTTGACTGCAGGAGAATGACTTAATGGCACCAGCAAAATGCCACCAAGCATTTTTTTTAACTAGATGTGTATTGATTAGTTTAGCAATTAGTGGTTGCTGACTTGATGCTGCTTGACTGGACAGCCTTTTAATGTGGCTTCTGTACACACCATATATCACAATCACAATATTCAAGTCATTTCTGCCTGTCACCAATGCTAATGACCTCTCGCACCATTAATACCTGCAGTTTTTTTTCTTTTTCTGTTTGGAAGTATCACTTTCTTCACATTGTGCTCGCAAAACAACTTCAAATGTCACTGTCTCTCCCAAACTGCAGAGTCCTGCGGCGAGGACTCATTCCAGCAAGAACCATCAGTCTGAACATGATAGGGACTTAGCAACAGGGAAGCAGATTTGCACAGAATGAGTTTGAGATGCAAAATAAAAGTCAAATTTTACCACTGCCATCTGAAAGTTCATTTACACACGCGGAAACATACGCCGCCAAAAGACATAAAGAGATTATAGAAGTGAAACAGGAGAGAAGCTTGTTTGAGTGTGTTTATGTTAAGTGTCTCAGTTACGCTTAAACAGTTGGACTCAAGAGGTTGCTGATAAATAAGCCGAAAGATATTTACGTCATCAGTGCTTTTACTTTTGGATAAATGTTGCGCATTCCAGCCCTCTCCTTGTTTTCTGCCACAAAGCAGCCGATCTGTAAAATTGTACTGATGCAAAAGTCGATGTCTTGACGATTGGTGCCGTTTATATCGCTGCCGGTCTCTACATTGTTTGCTAACATTACAATCAGGAGAAGCTAGTTTCCAATTTCAAAGCTTTATTGATCAGTCGGGCCAAGCAGCGGTTTCTCCCATCAACGCCGTGCATTCTGAGATAGTCTTGATGCCGACACAGGCAGAAATATACAAGAACAGCTGTATAAACAGCACACAGGTAACAAACAAAGCGAGTGATAAAGCACGGTTATTGATCGGATGGATTCAACCAATATGGGAGGTGCTGAATGTGGGATTTGACATAGAATTGCTCCTAATAAATCACGATATATGACATATATTTTGGTATTACAATAAGCCTATTAATAATACTGTTAATACAAACTGGAAATTAACTCTATCCTTATGCTGCGTTCGTAAACGCGGCGTGAATTATCGCGCCGCGTTTACCGCGGCAGTTTACTCGCTCGACAATAAAAGGGTGTTCATACCGAAGGCAGCGCGAATATTCGCGCCGCGTCACAGGGGGCGTGGCTTATCTCCGTTGCTTCTCTCCATGAAAAGAGCTTTCATTTCTGCTATCGACCATGGAATAAATAACCATTAACCGTTGTGGAAGTCCCAAAAATTTCGGAACATCAAACGCCCTCGTGTTTGGGTTCATAACACCGTAGCCGCACACAGCTCAGTGAATTTCACCGACTCCTCCAGGAACTGCGTCTGGCTTATCTCCGTAAAACGGATACCGTTGCCGCCATCCACCATGGAAATAACCACTAGTTCTGCTTTATACTTGTTGTGTAAATTCCACATACGTCGGAACATCGAACTCCATCGTGTCTGGGTTCATAATATTATCCGTAGTCCCACAACAGCATCTGAATGACGGCCGCTACCAGCGCTACTTCAGGCAGAGCAGCAACAGTTTGCTTCAGCAACGGCAGGGGTGACGGGCGGAGCTTCTCACCGCTGATTCTCAACGCTGATTGGCTGACGCAACTTTGCGTCACGCGATTTTTCCACTGGAGTTGGGATATTTCAACCCGCCCCTCTCACCCTGTGTGACTCCCCCGTCGACGCTGTGGAGTCCTTCCGCTTCCTGGGCTCCATCATTTCCCAGGACCTCAAGTGAGAGCTGAACATCATCTCCATTACCAAGAAGGCCCAGCAGAGGATGTTCTTCCTGAGGCAGCTGAAGAAATTCAACCTGCCGAAAAAAATGATGGTGCAATTCTACACTGCCATCGTTGAGTCCATCCTCTGCTCCTCCATCACCGTCTGGCACACCGCAGCCACTGCCAAGGACAAGGCCAGGCTGCGGCGCATTATCCGCTCTGCTGAGAGGGTGATTGGCTGTAATCTGCCATCCCTCCAGGACTCTGAGGCGAGCTAGGAAGATTGCAGCTGACCCCTCTCACCCTGGACATAACCTGTTCGAGTCCCTCCCCTCTGGCAGGAGGCTGAGGTCCATCAGGACCAACACCTCACGCCACACAAAGTTTCTTCCCGTCGGCGGTCGGGCTCATCAACAGGGCTCGGGTCCCCCACTGACTGACTCTGTCACCCCAGGACTATTTTTATTTTTATTTTTATTCTTATTTTCTCCTTACCGGTCACTCCTCTGCACATTTCATATTTAAACACTCATGCCACTTAACATACACTTTAACTTAAACACACATGTCACTTTAACGTACACTCACATTAATGTATCTGTTGTCTGAGCACTTTATCTTATCTTACACTTATTTTAATACCCATTCCACTGTTGTTGTTGTTGATTGTTGATTGTTGTTTGTCTCGTCTAACGTCCAATGTCCAATGTATGCACCTTCCGCCTCGAAAAATTCCTCGTTTGTGAAAACATTCCTGGCAATAAACAGTTTCTGATTCTGATTCTTAAGGCCACCGTTTAAAAAATAAATAAAAAATTCACGACATAATATCAGGGAAATTTATATATTTGTAATTTATTAACAATTCTCTGTCAAATCAGCAGGGGGAGGTGATCTCGATCAATAATTTTTTGCTATTATCTTTTCTATATTTTAATTTTTATGGTTCGACGATCAGTTGGCGATGGGCAAGACTCGATCAATCAGATTTGACTATCAATTCTTAGTCGGAGGCACCACTAATTAATTCACTGATAATACACAGCCCCAGTAAATGGCACATTCCAATCGACCGCTCTCGGCAAGAAGCCCTGTTTTGGGACAAAGAAAACAAGCGATGTGAAAAACGAGAGTAAAAAGGGGGTCGGCTTTCCACAGCTGGAGACAGATTTTGGCAAGATGAAGTTTGGAGCCGAACTGGCAACGTTTCATTTAGACTGGCAAGTATAACATCAAACGTTGGCCATTTAGCTAAACGTATCTTTAGTGCGACTAACGAAAACACGAACCGTACCACAAGACATTCCAAATGGCATCGATGTCGGGGTTTGACCACGATCTTACTCAAATGTAAACTATAGGCCGACGTCACACATGGAGATTATAAAGTAGCAGTGTTATTCAGACGGGCTTAAGCTGTTTGATTAAATGGACAAAATAGTAAGGTTGAAATAGTGATTGGTTGAATTAGTTAAAAAATTAAATTAGACTATTGATAAACTGCAGTTGATTAGAAAACAGGGAGGCTTCTTTGTAAAATACATCAATAAAGCGTCTGCAATATCAACCTTTTTCACATGCGCATGATATTTCAGCACTATTTCTTCAGATTTTAGATTTTGAAGCATTCTCCATCGCCCGAGTGTCAGCGGAAAAAGAGAAGTTGGGAAGAGTTTCAGGCGGTGACAAAAAACATCATAAATTCAACGACAAAAATGCAGAGCACTTTTATTTCCACTATAATACCACTTTACTTTTTCCATTTTATTCAAGTGTTATGGAGCACTTTACATCGCTGAAAACACTTTCAGAGAGCACAACATTTTAGCGCAGGGAGACATCCCATTAGGGTAGGGTGACCAGACGTCCTCTTTTTCCCGGACATGTCCTCTTTTCGAGACCTAAAAAAAGCGTCCGGCAGGGATTCCAAAAACGTCCGGGATTTTGCTACGTCGGGGAAAATAGTTATTACCCCCTTACAAGTTTTGGAAATGGTACGTCCGGGATTTTGCTACATCCGGGAAAATAGTTATTACCCCCTTACAAGTTTTGGAAATGGTATCTCCCTCACGTTCCATCTTCTTGCGCAAGCTCTGACTGTAGAGAGAACTGTCATTGGTCGACCGATCTCAACGTAAATGTAATTCCCCGGCATGCTATACACTACTGCTCAAAGACAGCTCTTTGTTTATTTAGCTTTGTCGACACACTACAAATTCAATTAAAGAAAGACAGAAGCCAACTCTCTCTGTGTTAGGTTGGAGGTATAAAGAACAGGAAAACACAAGTTCGATCAGCTCCCTGTTTGTACTTACTGAATGTAACGTCGCCTCCGAACGAGAGCTGCCAAAACCCGCCTTGTGAATGTCTTTGGGAGCATCAATTTCCCAGATGACTGCCGCCTGGATGTTGTGCTGTCTGTGGATGAGGTTTGTGAGAAGAACGCACATATTAATTATTTCAGGGTCTGCCGGAGGCTCCGGTGCGTCGGGAGGAGGCTTGACCGGACAAGTGGATGAGCAGGTTTATTCAAACGCCGTCTGACACACAACCGAACATCCGACCACAGTTGAGTAGGATGTTTTCCAAGTGCTGAGAGGGCAACCAATGATTTAAATAGTCATTTTGAGGCATTCCCCTGCTGGTTATCCTAATTTTGTCTATCTGTAGCGCTACAGTGAACCCCTCTGCTGACTTCTCTGTACCTATAGGACCCATTTTGTTGCTGACAATTTTCTGAATGCAAGCCGTACAGAATTTGTAGCAGTTACTTTCCTTTCATTTCTGTAATGTCAATTTATCAGCTGACTCTCACAGTGTGCATCAAGTCTGCACTCATTTCAACGTTACATTTATCGCTGTGTGGCAATGTGCGCGACATACCACGTGCGTCGATAAAGGCAGTCCAAATTGCCTCATGACTAGTGCTGTCATATTAGCGCGTTATTAGCGCGTTATTAACGGCGTTAACGGGAACCAATTTTAACGCCGTCAATTTTATTAACGCCGTTAACGCATTTTAATTTTTCAATTTTTTTCTCGCGAGCACCACGCCGGATGTAGCTCAACCGGAAGCAAAACAATAGGCACGCCGTTTGGGCTTGGAAGCTAGGCTAACGTTACGGTTTGAAATGAATGAATGGTGAGCGCGATACGGCAAAATGAATGATAAGACGCTAATGAATGGAAAGTTTACTTTCAAAAAGTTGTCAGATGGTTCCCATGACAAGACCAAAGTGGTATGTGCCATTTGTCATTGTGAACTGAGCTATCATCGTAGCCTCTCCAGTCTGAAATACCACTTGATGGCCAAGCACACAGCTGATGCTAACTCTGCGCCCCCTCGTCATAGCCAGACAAGAATGGATGACTTCGGACAGAAATGCATGGACACCACAACGAAGAACAAACTTATTGCAGCCATAGCTAAATGGGTGGCTACTGCGTGTAGGCCTGTTAACGTTGTGGAGGACGAGGGTCTAGCTGATGTAATACGCATCGCATCCAACGACAGGACCTACGAATTGCCTTCGAGAGCCTGACTGCTATGTTCACAGCGCGCTCGCTCTCGCGCTCTCTCTCGCGCTCTCTCTCGCGCGCTCTCTCTCTCTCTCTCTCTCTCTCTCGCCCTTGTTTACCTGAAATGTGCACTTTATAATTTTATTTTGTACCGCCCTGTTTGGCAGTTGTTTTTCAATAAAATAAAACATTTGCATAAAGCAAGCCAATCCACTTTTTCATGTTGATAAGAGCATTAAAATGAAGAAAAAAAAATTGCGATTAATCGCAAGTCAACTATGACATAAATGCGATTAATCGCGATTAAATATTTTAATCGTTTCACAGCACTACTCATGACACACTGACAATCTCTTCACATTTGACAGACAAAAATAAAATGCTGTTGCTGCACCCAATAGTTGTGTTCATTTGTTTGCTTCGTTGCCTCTAAGCCCCCTCTGTGGTATTGAAAAGCTACTCAAGCACTTCTTGTTAGTACAGGTGGCAAAACTAACTTTTCAAGGAAGCTGCAACACATTCCTCTTCTTACACAATTCAAAGTTGAAGTAATAAGCAATGAAAAGCACACTCGCTTACGGTGGCTAATGTTAGCAAACGTTAGGGATTGCTATATAATCATCGTTGCTGACTGTGACTCTTCTCTGCTTGTGCTGCTGTTACACTATGCTTCAGCATTTGCTGCACCCACCTTCTTCCTTTCAGTCTAAAGATAGAAGACGAGCGCTTAAAAGGAAAATGTAAAAATCAAGTACCAAAGAGACAGAAAGGCAAAGTCTATCGTCGTCACAGCCGATCCAAAGTGGCCCAAATCCATCCCGATGCGCTGCATGTTCTCAGATATCCATGTGACCCTTACTTAACTGAACAATTTGAAAACAGAGTAACTGAAATGCCCGTCTCTGAAGGAAGTGTTTCTTAATTAATCATTTGATGCTGGTGTCACTAGACTCAATGGGCGCGCTCTGTCTTTGACAAGAGAAGGTACATGAAGAATGGTCCGCCTGCTCACGCAATATCAAAGCAGGTTGTCATCTGCATGATAGCACTGAGCCAAGACATTTAAATTATTCAAAGATAGCAAAGGGGTGGTGGGGAAGGCAACTCTAAAATCTCCTGCTGTGTGAGCTCTGTAAAATCACTTAAAATGGAACTAAACAGCGGGAGCCAGTCAAAAGAGAAGGATACAAAATAGAAATAGTCTCACCCAGCATGCAGTTATTTTGACTCAAGACCTGGCCAAGGTAGCCATGATAATCTTGTTAATGTATTTTTCTTGAGGCAGAGCTTGACCTAATGGGAGGAACATGGCTGTGACCCGTAAATATATTCATCTAGAAAAAACGTAATGTTGCAATCTTTCACTGTCTCGGATTCAGAGACCCTGAGGATCTCTCCTCTGCTTCCAACATTCCAACTTACTGGAGAGAAAAAAGTTTCACGTTACCCAGAGTAGAAAAACTGTTGGTCCAAATGGCCACATGACGAAAAGCCTGCCGTCGTAGATGGGGATGAGACCATAGACAAGAAATAGTATTTCTGCTCACTGTACGAAAGTGAAGCCAAAATATCCCAGATACGGCTACCATTTGGGCTTTAGACATAATTCAGAGAGAGAGTCTAGACTGCGCAGCAGTGACCCGGGAGCTGGAGCATTGAGGCCCTACACATAGATGCCCAAGCCAATCGCAAGCTGAGCACGGCCCCAGTTTGTTTGCATGAGAGCCACCTAGCCTTTATCTTAGCATGGCACTTACATTACAAGCTACCGTGCTGGTAGCTGTTTGGCTAGAAAGACACAGCAACTAACCATATTATGAATACATTTATGATCAAATTGACAAATTGCATGTTCTATTATTTGGCTAACCTTGCAGTCAGTGGAGATATTGCTACATTAGCTAGCAACACAGTCAGTGACAAGAACCATAGACTGAACATAAAGATCTATTCAAATTAGTCATTAATAAATATATTTATTTAATGTGTGCTTGTAGTTTTTAGTTTAGCCCATGTTCCATCTTCATGAATTGATGGGATACCGGCAACCTCCGGTTCTGAAAAGTGAAGGAAATGTGGAAGTGCCTTAAACTTGCATCCTCTCTAATGACCATCAGAGGGCGACTCCTCTGGTTGCAAAAATATGTATGATTGTATAGAATTCTTTCAAGTCTTCTTCATGATGTTCATTTAGCAAAAGTATGCTTTTGGGCGTGGCTTCCTTGTGATGTCAAGACGACTACATCCACTTCTTATATACTATATATATATATATATATATATATATATATATATATATATATATATATATATATATATATATATAGCTATGGCTGTAGCCAGACACTTTTGACTGAAGAGACACATTAGTTCACCTGGTGGTCTCGAATGAAACAAGAGAAAGAGAGGTTCAATCCTGCAGACTGTACCTATGCCAATGTTGGACAGGTGTGTGTGTGTGTGTGTGTGTGTGTGTGTGTGTGTGTGTGTGTGTGTGTGTGTGTGTGTGTGTGTGTGTGTGTGTGCTGTACAACAATTTGACAAGCACTTGATTTGAAGTGTGGTGACACCTTATTAGTACTTGGACACAGCGTCGCTCTAAGCTAAATGTTTGAGAACATCATTAGTTTTACAGCTTGGAATGTTGACCTCATATTAACACTAAAGTCTACCCTTGAACAAGTTCTACAACATTGCATATATCTGATTATACATAGTATATATGAATGGTGAGTTAAAGGCATGTGAACTGCTTGTAAAAGCCATGCATTGAAGCTCCCATCCCTCTAGACCTTAGGGTGTAACCGATCAATGTTTCATAGTTTAAAGGAGACTGTCAGAAATCCCATAATGTGACTTCCACCCACATATCCCTACCGTCTCCAGAGGACACATTGTTAACCGTAACAAAGGCTTCGGCTCGATAATGTTTTGGCCCAGACTGTGTGAATCCAGAGGAGGCTCATCGTCACGGCATAAAAACTTTTCCTCCTTTAATCCTGGATCCCCATTAAAGTCCAAAGCCGATGCCCAACACACTAATCAACACTTAGTAGCTTTTACAGGAACATTATGGCTCACTGTTGTCTTTTGTCATACGCTTGCAGCGCTGCCATTAACTTTCTCCAACTGCCCCTCAGCCCACTGGTCTTAACCAATGGCAGAGCATTCTGTGGAGGGGAATGAGCCATTTCCTTTAGAATCACCCCCCCCACCCAACCCAAAAATATTGTTTATTGTAATGTGCTAGTTTGGCTAGATGTGAAAGTGATGTCCGCCTGTTGGACAAGGTAATATGTACACAGCTAATGTTTATAAAACGTGTGGCTTATTGAATAGAACTGAAAACAAAAAGCTTTCATCTTGCTCTTCAAAACTGATTATTACAAGCTAATCTTTAACGACGCACTACCTGGCTCACGGAAGTGAGTACCGTTAGCCTTAAATGATAGATTAAAGAATGAAAACATCTAATCCAATCTCTATGATTTTTGTTTGCTGAAAACTACAATGTCCTGCTGTAAAAGGATATTTCCACTTTAAATTAAAAAAATATATTATTGACATGTGAGCTGTTTTTAGAGATTTGCGTCTTCGGTAGGAACAGAAAGGCTTGGCATTGACTGCCATACTTAAAGTCGGAAAGTACTGAGAGACGAATAGAATAGCCTGGGGAATGTCTCAGTAGACACATATTGACGAAATGTCTGCTGAGAAACTATACATTTAAATAAAGCATGTGGCAAGCCAGTGTCCATTTCAAGCAAATCCAACCCCGATGTTCATCTTATCAGAAGTGTTCTGGAGGTAGTGTATGGGGCTATCCAAGTACGCTCCAGGCTATGCTTTATTCACATCTCTGTGACCTTGGGACTTGGAGATCCATTAAATTGTGATTAGTTTTGACACTATTCTGCTGACTCAACTAGAAGTGTGGGCTGGTATCCCTCTGAGGAGGAGCCTCATAAACTCAATTCAGCTTATCACTGTGTCAATATCACCAGAATTATGAATAGTAATAAAAAAAATACAAAAAACCTGCCTTATGTCGGGGAGGAGATGGTAATATATTCTCAGGGTGCTAGCTCAATGTCTCAATATATGGACTCAAAGGCTTGTTGCTCCTGCACACGCACGCACGCACACACACACACACACACACACACAAACACACACACACACACACACACACACACACACACACACACACACACCAGTCAGCTCAAGTTATAACACGAGATGAGACAGGTGCTTTGTGTATCCTGTCCAGACTGATGATTGGAGTGGAAGACTAAGTGGGAGGTCCAATCAGGACATAAAACTAAGCTAACCTCTGACCATGCGGTCCAGATGTCAGGGTGGAGGTCATTTTGCAGTGCCACCTTGACACCATTCCAACGCCTCAACTGCCGAGGTCTCATCAGCTGAATCCGTTCTGTGGTTCAGCCATGACGGCGGTAGCTCATCAGGGCTTCAGATAGGTCAACATGTTTCAAAGTTGACAATATTTCTGTTCTTTTGATCTTACATTCAAGGACACTTAAAGAAAGTAGTAAGTCATTTTGCTGCAACAGTCCTATTCTTTACGCTCCAGGCCCTCAAGAGAAATTATTCTCGACCGAAAGGAGTTCGTTAAGACTTCAAGGTGTTAAGGAGAGATTTTCCGATTGCGCGAATAGAAATGCAGGACGACGACGACACCGACACCCTGCACGGGTCACTCACGGGCCTTTTCACAATTTTGAAGAACTACAGAGGTCTCAATCAACCGGTGGTCAAATGGCTGCAATATAAATCCATAACAACACTAATACTGACTAATGAATTCGACTGAAGCACACCGATGTATTCAACCACGTCATTAAGATAGGGTGACCAGATTTGAGTTTGTGAAAAAGAGGACACTTCGTTCCGGGGGGGGGGGTGGAGAAAGAGAGAGAGGAGGAGGAGGACACTTCGTCGCGGGGGGGGGGTAGCAGTAGTGTGTAGCATGCCGTGAACTTACATTTACGTTGAGATCGGTCGACCAATGACAGTTCTCTCTACAGTCAGAGCTTGCGCAAGAAGGTGGAACGTGAGGGAGATACCATTTCCAAAACTTGTAAGGGGGTAATAACTATTTTCCCGGACGTACCATTTCCAAAACTTGTAAGGGGGTAATAACTATTTTCCCGGACGTACCATTTCCAAAACTTGTAAGGGGGTAATAACTATTTTCCCGGACGTACCATTTCCAAAACTTGTAAGGGGGTAATAACTATTTTCCCAGACGTACCATTTCCAAAACTTGTAAGGGGGTAATAACTATTTTCCCCGACGTAGCAAAATCCCGGACGTTTTTGGAATCCCTGCCGGACGCTTTTTTTAGGTCTCGAAAATAGGACATGTCCGGGAAAAAGAGGACGTCTGGTCACCCTAATTAAGACACGTTAACAAAGAGAGGCGGATGGACTTTGTCTTTATTAAGTGAACAGCATCTGGTGAGTGAACAGCTTTTGGTGTTGTTTTTTTCACACTGCTTGGCTCTCCGCTGGCTCCCACCTCCACAGAGCTATGCTAAGCTAGCTCGCGGCATGGAGGTGTTGGGAGAGCGCTCGCTGCCAGACCTGTAAGTCGCTTTGCATAAAAGCGTCAGCTAAATGAAATGTCATGTAATGTTTTCCAAGCCAACCCGGTGAGCGTGGTGGCTTCGTCGGTGGGTGCCGGCGGTGTGGCTGGCTGAGAGACGGCGCAGGGCGAACAACAGGGAGTTGGGCTGCTTCTGCGGCTGCAGAGAGATGTGGTGTTTTAGCAGTTTTTGTTGGATGTTGTCATGTTTTGTTATAACACTAAGCTATTATATTGAGTCAGTGGCGGCTGGTGGATTTTTTTTTTGGGTGGGGCCAGCCAATCAATTTCAGCAAACATCCTAGTATGACATGTACCCGGTGGGTGTTGGCCTCCGCCAGGGCTGCCCTTTATCACTGGTCCTGTTCGTGACTTTCACGGACAGGATATCTAGGCGCAGCCAGGGGGCGGAGAGGATCCGGTTCGGGAGTCTCGGGATCGCCTCTCTGCTGTTCGCGGATGATGTGGTCCTGTTTGCCTCTTCGGACCGTGACCTCCAGCATTCACTGGCAAAGCTCTCCATTTACTGGTCGGTCTACGTTCCAACCCTCACCTATGGTCACGAACTGTTTAATTACATTTCAACATACAAAACAAGTTGGCGTCCATGTTACACAGTAAACTGTTTGCACGTACAGTCAGGTCCATAAATATTTGGACATTGACACATTTTTCATTATTTTGGCTCTGTACACCACAACAATGGAGTTGGAATGAAAAAAAATTGTGCTTTAAGTGCAGACTTTCAGCTTTAATTTTAGGGTATTTACATCCAAATCAGGTGAACGGTGTAGGAACTACAACACATGTATAAGTGGCCACCCCGTTTTTAAGGGACCAAAAGTAATTGGACAACTTAATATAATCATAAATCTAATTGTCACTTTTAATACTTTGTTGAAAATCCTTTGCAGTCAATGACAGCCTGAAGTCTGGATTCCATAGACATCACCAGATGCTGGGTTTCGTTCCTGGTGATGCTCTGCCAGGCCTCTACTGCAACCGTCTTCAGTTCCTGCTGGTTCTTGGGGCATTTTCTAGTGAAATGTGGAACGAGAATAAAAGTGGTTGCCGTCTTGTGCAAACTATGCAGCATCGTGTTGTTGTTTTATTAATAAAGTGAAGTATAGGCGCAAGATAAACCCTCGGATACATAACTAAATGTGACTGGTTCTTGTTGATGTGAACAACAAGCATTGTCCGTTACAGTTTTTTCTGAATGCTTAAACACTAACAGTGATTCTTGAAGCACGATTTCTGAAACCATTAACACTTTTAGTGTGCCAAACTGAATGCACGTTCTCTGCTTTACACTCAGTTTATAATTTTATAACACACTTTTTGCAAAACTGTAAACACAAACCACTGCTTTACACTCAGTTTATAATTTTATAACACACTTTTTGCAAAACTGTGAACACAAACCACTGCTTTACACTCAGTTTATAATTTTATAACACACTTCTAGCAAAACTGTAAACATTGGTCTCTACATTGCTATACTATTTTGCCAATTGCTTTTCCACATTGACACATGTGAAAACACTTTTAGATAATGAGTTCACTTACAAATCAGAGCTTGAGCACTATAAATAGGCCACAGGTAAACATTTGGTTTGGACAACAATGGAGGCCAATATTGGACAGAGAGTAAGTGAGGAGGAGGAGGTGAAGTAGGACGGGGGATAAGAAGAGGACGGGGAAGAGGAAGAGGAGTCAGGAACACAATAACTGATGAGATCAGAGCGACTGTGGTTGACCATGTTGTCAACCACAATAGGACGCAATAGGATTAGGATGAAGCAGCTGTACAGAGTCCCTTTTGAAAGAAACACAGACCGTGTAAAACAACTGAGATATGAATATGTGCAGGTAAGCTATACTATCCTATCATTGGTACTGGATCTGGAAGTGTATGGTGCTACATCATATTGACTGATCCCTGTCTTTTCGTACTGTGCTACATTGTTTTGTCTTGTCTCTTTCAGAGAGTCATGGAGCTAGATGCAGATGCAGTAAATCATGAGCTAATATATGTGGACGAGGCAGGTTTCAACCTTGCAAAAACAAGGGGCCGCGGCAGAAATATCATCGGACACCGTGCCATCATCAACGTCCCGGGACAACGTGGTGGCAACATAACAATGTGTGCGGCTATTAGTCAAAACGGCGTCCTTCACCATCATGCAATCCTAGGCCCATACAACACTGCACACATTATCACTTTTCTGGACACCCTCCACAATAGACTAATTCCCAATGACCAGGGGCCAGAGCAGCTCAGGTACGTTATCATCTGGGACAATGTTAGTTTCCACTGGGCTGCTCTGGTCTGCAATTGGTTCACAGGTCACCCACTTTTCATGGCACTCAATCTCCCCCCATACTCTCCGTTCTTGAATCCTATTGAGGAATTCTTCTCTGCATGGCGTTGGAAGGTGTATGATCGCCAGCCCCACCAACGCATACCCCTTCTACAGGCAATGGAGGAGGCTTGTGGCGACATCGATCAGGGGTCATGCCAGGGCTGGATACGACACTCCAGGCGATACTTTCCACGCTGCCTAGCTCAAGACAACATCGCATGTGATGTAGCTGAAGTCTTATGGCCAGACCCACACAGAAGGTGAGATTTTGCCAAATTTTTTTCTGCTCTTTTTTTTTTCTAACACAAATGTTATTGTTTTCTTCTACTGCGCTTTTGTTTGTTATTTGAGTGTTAGGAACAAAAATTAAACTTATTTGTACGCATTTGGATACCTGTGTGTGTGTGTATGTGTGTTTACTACACAGAAAAGCAAAAGCCACAAGTGTTTTTCATTTATACTATCAGTGCGTAGTTGGTGCTTCGTGTGCTTATTCAAATGATGGTTTGTGTGTACTGTATTGACGCAAAAACAAATGTTTTTCAAAGAGTTTGAAGAGTTTTGCAAGAATTGTTTGCTTTTGCAAGAGATATATAATGTTTTGCTGGTTTGGTGTAAGGTTTTGTGGTTAGTGTGTAGAGTTTTGCAAAAATAGCCTATAGTTTCAAAGATAGTGCCTAAGCAATCAGAAAAAACTGTAATGACGCAGCATCCCGTCATGCGCGGATTTATGTAAACAATATCAGACGGCACTGAATGCCTAGGTCGAAAAAGCACGGCGCACCACTGTCATACGGTCCAAGAGAAAATAATCTCACATGATTCCTGAAAGGGACTTAAATGCGGCAGTATTTTTCATCCCAGTGTGCCTGCAGATTGGTATTTTTAACTCCCCTGTACTCATTTGGTGGCTCACAGTGGATTTAACTGCACACAAGTGGATAGATAGGTACGTAGTGTTCCCTCTCTGTTGAGATGGAAAAAAGAACACAAGATGCAGAACTGAATTTGGTGAGTTGTTGCTCGGAAGGCTGGGTGCGATAATAGATGTTCATGGTACCTTTTATGGTAACTACAGTATGTTGGTACATAGAGATACATATTACAATTATTCAGCTCCTCCATCAAGGTCGAGACGACTGGGTGATGGGTCTGCCCATCACAGAAACGTCTGCATGACATCCCACAGAGAGCCCTGTTGGGTAGGAAAAGACGTGACACTGATCTCAAACACAATCCACATCATTTCCAGCTGTGCAGCAGCTGTGCAGCAAAAATCTCTCCCCCATGTCCTCCCTGCTTGGAGCTGCTCCCGTGACTGTATTCAATGCTTGCGCATTTCAAATCATATATGGAAACTCACCGGTGCAGCGGTCAGCGTGGTCACCTGACGGCGAGAAGGTTCTGGGTTTCAGACCCACCGGCCTTTCTGTGTCGAGACCAAAGAAACGCATTCAAGCAGAAATTTTCCTCCCATCAGTTAAACAAACAGAATGTACGCCAGCCTTTCATATTACAACCATAGACTGTGTATAAGAAGTGGACATAACCATCCGTTGATTGTGTAATTCAGAGATTTGGTCGTCGCCATCTTGGTATTTTTGCAACCAAACTGAAGTTACCATATTTGAAATGTGGAGGACTGATGTAGAGACGATACGTCTCTGGTAACGGCAGCGACCTGTCAATCACAGTAAGCCCGCCCTAAAGCATACTCTGCTTTATGGTCTATGTGACTCTAAATGGACCATAATTTACTAAATGAACATCATGCTGTATTGAAGAAGACTTGAAACTAGAGATTGAGACATAAACTCATATTTACAATGTTTACTGAGAAGTGAGAAGTAGAGTCATTTTCTTATACGTAGACTTTATACAATCAGACTTATTTTTACAAACAGGAGTCGCCCCCTGTTGGCCAGTGGAGATAATGCAAGTTTCCACATTGGCTTCTGGAACAAAGCTACCCAGCACAACAGTCAGATTATGTGAGTTAAAAAAAGGAAAAAGTTAACTTTAGGAATAAAGAGAACTATGTTGAAGAGTTGGAATAATGTATGACGTCGGGAAAATTCCCCCTTTTGCATAATGATGACCTTCACCTTTTGCAAAAGTAATATCTCCTCTTGTTCTTCTGAAGTGCAGACTGTGTGAGAGGAACTTCAAGCATTAAGGAGCCACTGAGGAGCGGTGAATGAGACTAAGAGGGGGGGCTGTAGAAGTAGAGGACTTGGAAGACATCTTGTATTTCTACATCTGAATGCTGGCAGGATGCCCTATTGCCTTTCTTTCATAAAAGAACTAGCTGACAAAGAGGGAAATGTGCGACAAGAGTCTGCTCCTCTGAGTAAAAATATACAGTGTACTCTACGCTCCATGTTTTGATTCCACCTGCCTACTGCTGTAGGTGAAGTTGTAGCCTTCAAAGTGATAAATGTTTAAAGCTGTATTATTTTCTCTCCATATCTTTGGAAGGAGGACATCTTGGTGGCATCGAGTTTGAGACAAGGCAGCATTGATCAGGACTGCTGGCACTGGCAAAAAAAAGAAAATAGAAAGATCCCCCCCCCCAAAACCACTAATTTCCGCATACTGTAAAAAGCTTTGCCGTTCCAATCACACATCTGTGGCTGTGGACATCAATATGCTTCCAAATTCCCAGATGTGAGATATTCCGCGGCATACACGTGAAATCAATTCCCTCAGTTGGGAAGAGGTCGCATTTGAAGGATGCTGAATAGAGTACGCTTGTTATCGGGAGGCTGCAGTTTAATCAAATCAGAGCGCTTGAGTGTGAAACCAATCCCAAACTGAGCCTATTCGGGGCGCGACCCGATGGGCTGTGTCTGTGGCTAAACTCACCGTTACCTCAGCTCGGAGCCTCAGCTTCAATGCCGCCTGTGCTTTACAAAGTGCAGGTCACTGGAAGCCCAAACTTGCTCCAATGTTCAGATTTCTTTTCATTTACTCTGCTTGCTGTTGCTGTAACGACGTTCAACCATGAGCCAACTGTCGAACAGAAACGGAGAAAAAAAACAAATAGAGACGGATATAAACCCATACAGACTCACAGCGGGGATGAACTTTGACATTCAATTTAAAGGGCAGCCATGGGTTAAGTTGCGCCTTTGAGTACATAAGCCAGATGTTTCATATTTATATCAAGCAATATTTGTGTGTGCTGCAGCCTGGTGTTTCTTCCAGCGGATGCCATCGAGATGCTCACTTAACAAATCAGAAACTAGTGACATTTCAATAACATTTTCCTTTTTCCTTCCCAATCCCAAAACCCGATCCGGCCTATTGACGGATACAGAGTACCGGTACGATGCCAGTGCACTATTTCCGTCACAATTCCCTCTCTAATATCCATTTTATGTTATTGTGAAAACATCTCCTTCAAACCACCAGATTTATTAAATTTTCTAGCCCTTTTTTTTTTTTTTTAAGATTACATTTGAACACATTATCATGACATTATAATTTGACCTTTGCCTCGTACTCATTTGACCTGAATGGAGCTTGAACGCATCATAATGTAACTCAATGCAACCTCTGTTAGCGTTAGCTGTCGACTCCCTTATTTAGTCAAGCAGGACTGTGCTGCCCGCCACCGTGAGAGTAATGGCGGTTCGAATTGGGGCAAAGGGAGGCCAGTGTCCCCCATAATATGAAGCCTGGACCACCACTTGCGACCCTCCCTCACAGTTGGGGGAACTGTGATACATTAAATAAAATTGAAGCGCATTTGTTCCGCAACACGAGAGTAACGGACGTCAAAAATAGCTTTCTATGTTTCGGAGGACTCACCTGCTATTTTCAAACCAAGCGGAGGCCCCGGTGACGAGTGAAGCCCTGTCGACTCGACTCTTCACCACCCCCATCCTCGGGACCATCGCCACAAGCTCGTAAAAAAGGCCTCAACTGACATCAAGATTTATATGAGGGATATGCAACCAATTGGGAGAAGGGTTTCAGGATAATGACAAAACTGGAGCCGCGATATAAGTTGCACCAACACACACACACAGAAAAACTAAATATAGGCAGTACTGAAGGGTATGACAAAAAAGTGATAGCCCTAACACACACTGCACCCATGATAACCTTTTTCTTTGTGTGTCGTCTCAGCCAACTTGCTTCAGAAAACACATGCAACATCAACATTAGCTAAGTTCCCGGTGAGACAGAAACAAAGGCTGTGTAAACCTTATTTAATAATGCGCAATACCATTTTGCACATGTCAAGTTGCAAAGCCAGTTCTTCAGTCCCGGCTGCTATGTATGTGTCTCTCTCACTTACATGTGAAGTCTCAGCTCCCACCGACACCAGAGCGCATCAGACTCTGCAAGCTAATAGAGTTTTCAATGAACTTGCATGACTTTTTTTTAAGGCGAAGGGAGGGCTGTTATTGCAACGCAACGCAACCCAGAATCCAGGGCATCGTCTCTAATGCAATTCAGTGAAAAAAAACGTTATTTTCTTTTTTCCGTACGGAACATCACGCGCTGCAGATAAATGGATGCACTGCAGACAGTACATATAGGAAGGATAAGAAAAGGGCAACAAAGGACTAGACAGCCCTATGAATACAGAAATAGGCTGGAAAAAACTACTCGGAAATACTTGACAAGAAAGACTCAAATTCACAGTATCAGCACACCCTCTTGTATTTATCAGTTCTGGGACGACAAATCCAATATAACGGTGCTGAGGCAGACTGGATGTCTGCGGATACGCTAAGCTGATCATCTTACAATCTTGCTATTTGGAAAATTAATTTGGTGTCTTAAATGCAGCGTTGTGTGTCGGAACAGCGGAGTGCTCCACAAAGTGCTGTGGTTGGAAGCACAGGCGGCGTTTAGCTGCTGGTTTGATAAAGACTGTAAGGAGCTGCAGCTCATTGAAGCTGACTTTTCACTTTTCATTGACACAATGTTTTGCTCCTTAAATCACAATACGTCATATTGCACTTCACAGTACCTGTTAGTACTTCATACCATAATAGCATAGTTCTGGTTCTTTACTACTTGGGTCTTATTTCTGCGGATTTGTTCCAATTGGTTATGAAGTGATTGCTGAGATGTGTCAACATGGACACATTGCTACCACAAGGTCAAAGGAGGGAAGAAACACCAGTGGTCAACATGGCTGGAAAGGGGGGCCATGGGCCAAAAATAAGCTGCGAGGCCCCTATTAGCACTTTGGTTCCTCCTAATTTCAGAGTGTGCAGCTTTTCACAACACATGGCCACAGATTTGAGGATCTCAAAAATAATTCCTTGACGCCCTTTGCTCTTCTCAAGAGCATAGGCCTTTGACAAACGTCCTCCACCTCACTCGGTTGATAGCGGCTCATTGGAGATCTGCCCAGTTGAGCCCACTCCCAGACATTTCTGCCTGGGACACTTCTCCAGCTGATCCTAGGATGACCTCATTTCATTGTTCCTATAGGGGTTCCATTTCGGGGCTCGTTGGGTGATGTTTGTGGCAGGTTTCCTGAGGGTGTGTCCAATCCAACTCCACTCCCTCTTGTAGGTCAACAGGATTCTGGCTTGGTCCACATTGCTAACTTTGTCTCGCTGCCAGATGTTTAGTATTCTCCTGAGGCAGGTGTTCACGAGTATTTGCAGCCTGTTGTTTTTTTCCCTCTTCATTTTAGAATTAAAGAAGCACATTTTGGGGTTCATTGTGTTTTTAGCTCCAGATGTTCCTGATCATTATAAACACCGCCCTAAAATCCTGTTTTTCTATGTCTGCACTTAAATCATCTTATTTCTGGCAGTTTTTCAATGTGTCCCCCCGCCCATTCTGTAAATGTCTGCTCCTCTTCCATAAATTCTCCCCAAAAAGCCGTCTGTTAATGGCTTTGGGAATATGTGGCTGTTCTGCCGGTGGTGGCCTGTTAGAGACTTAGAAATGCTCGACCCATCTGTCGAGCTGTGTCTCCTGGGTTGAAAGCAGTTGTCCATTCTTGTCCGTAATTGTATTTCTTTTTACCATATGGGTATGTCCCAGACAATTTCCTAATTATGGTACATGACCCCTTTAGGTTTCATTGAGTCACTGCGATTTCTGCCTTCTTGGCTAGCCTCTCAATCTGTGTTCTCTTGTCCCTCCTGATGTCCCAAGGCATCCTCCCAGGTTGAGCTCTAAGCAGCTTTTAGGTATTCCTACTTCTCATTTATTGTCCATCATCCTCAGCTGTAGCTCTGTGTTGTCCCTTGAGAGGATATCCTCAGTAATTTCCTTATTGCGCAGTAAAACTTTGTGTTATTTTAAGTGACATCGCCAGCTCAAGGCAAAGTGCATTTCTATGTTAATGTCAAACTACTACTTCCAAGCCTAAGAATGAATCTTCACACTCAAAATCAAAGTTGTAATAAACCTGATTTCTAATTTAAATGGTTACATAAGGCCCTGGAATTTCTATCCAAACGTTTTAATGAAAATGTTTATGGGTAAACTGTTGCATTTGCAATGCTATTTTCTAATAGATAGGAGAAACTATTCTATTATTTATGCTTTAACTCCCATATGTTGTTCATTTGATAAGAGGGGTCTTTAGTTTCTTGGATTTTAATATGGCTCTATATTTTCCAGCATGATGTACAGATAACATTAATAAGTAATATGAATATTTACCAAAGATAGCTTAACACCTGGGCAGAAAGTGAAAGACCAGTGAGCCAGTGTGAGAGAGATATGGAAACAGTAAGAGAGGGAGAGAGGCAACCTCTCTGTCTATTCTCAGCCAGCTGTACCTGCATTCATCAAGGGACACGACTCCATACCCTCTGCCTTCTCTCATCCCTGCTATTTCCTGTTTTCATCTCAGCCTCTGGTCCCCACAGAGAAAGGGAGGAAAATGCAAGCAGGTAAAGGTGCTCCTCTCTGCCTCTCGCCCTCCTTGCCTGCCTATTTAAGTGGATTTATACTGGTTGTCTGGCCTTGTCTGTCCCTGTCCTATTACTTCTGCTCACCGTTACTCGAGAGGCACACGTAGCCCGTCCTCAAATGTGCAAATACTGTGCCTATGCACCGACACCCATTGGCTGGTTAAGCCTATATGCATTGTCTGATACGCACACGCACACATGCATTTCCAGTCTCCTTTTCTCTTTGACTCTATTTTGGGAGAATACGTTGAGAGTAGCTTGAATAATTCTCTTTGTGCAACAGAAGGCTCTTCACGCTCGTAAAGGTTAAAGAAACTTCTCGACGAACTTCTCGACGAATCTTACATTTAACAAAACGTCCACTTCCTATATACAGTCTATGTTAAGTTTATTTTTTTAATAAAAACATCGCTCTGCAAGACGACTGTAGTGCACTGTGGGAATAAATGGGACCATTAAGTTTCTATACTGCTTCTGTGCGCAACACGTAAAAGTGACTGGTGTATCAACAGACATGAACTTCATTTGACAAGATTTACTGTCAGCCAGTAAAGGTTTACTTTCTGTGTAAAATGTGTTTCCTTGCGAAACAGTGAGCTTCACTTACAAGTAGTAAAGATGAATGGGTATGTTTTGACCATGGACTACTTTATCATTCTGTTCCGTGCAGATAAGACGTTGTCTTTCATTTATTTATTTTTGTGTGTGTGTGTGTGTGTGTATATATATATATATATATATATATATACACTGGAAGAAAAGTTTCTAAAAGAAAGTAAAGACTTTTGTTTTCAATGAACTAAGTAGTTATGTTTTAGTTTTTTTTACAGACATGACCCAGTGGAGCACATCCAGTATTTCTCCAGCAGCTACAAACTCCCCCATGCACCTTGCAAACCTGTAAATATTGTAAATTGTGTGTTTTTATTTAATATTTATAATACATTTTTGGTTTTAATAGTTTTTTTGGCACTGCTCTTTTATTTATTTGCACACATCCCGTCATTATTCTGTTCCATTTGATCTCAGACCCTCCATTGAAAGTAGAGTGACGATTTTCTTTTATTCATATATTACACTACTTTTGTGCCCATAAGACTTTGGTGAACCCATGTCAAGCTCCAAAACAATTCGTCCTCAAATGCGTAAAGCGATGGTTTCATTAGAGGTTTGAAGAATTTAAAAAACAAACAAAAAAACCCGCACTTTTCGCCAAATTATGTCTTTACACAGTGTTCTAGAACAGACTATTATCCTACAATTAGCATAAATCATAAATTGCCGGGGTGATGAAAAGATTGCTCACTTCTCGTGTCACAGAGTAATTGTGTGGCAGAGAGGTGACAGAGTCACAGAGGCAGGGAGAAAAAAGAAATAAGTAACATTTGGAAGTTAAAATGATCTCCATAAAGGACTTACTTGTCACCACTCTCGTTACTTAATTAGCCGTTCACTTAATCAGAAAGGCGGTTTAAAGATGTTGTTAAAGCACCCGATCTGATTAATTAGTCTCAGCTGATCGACCATGACACGATACTTTGAAAACAACGATGTGAGAAGTGGCCACTTGTCACATCGCAAGTGGCCACATCACATGTGACAAGTTACCACTCAGAAAGACAAGTTCGAACAAATTCTGTTGCATCGAACTCTGTCTGTTTCTAGTGCTTTCTTCAAACATCATTGGGACACCAGTAAGTGTAGGATAGGAAAAGAGTTGGAGCAGTAGTTTAGACTTCATCAACTGGCCTAGCCCGAACTTCTGCTTTTTAACAAGAACATGAATAAAAGATGGCCAGGTACCTCGGCGGGCTCTTTATTATTAAAGTGAGCTCCTGCATCAGGAAACATGGATGCTAAAAGTATTTGCGTCTTTGTGTGCGTACCTGAGGTCACAGCGATTAACCGCTCACGCTGCACAGACGCTTAGTTCGCCAATATCACATAGTATGGTGAAATAACATTTAGTTGCGAGTTCACGACTGCTGCCCTGTGTTGTGCTAGCACGGCGGATACAGACCATAACTGATTCAGACGTCGATGCCGTCTGCGCGGAAGTGTAGCACAAACCTCCGGTAAACACACACCAGTTCAGCGGTCGCCATTTTGAGAGTCAATAGAAATGCTCCAAAAAATTTCCTATCTTTTTCCTATCTTGAGGACTCCGTTCTACGTACATCGAGAAAAATATGTTTTCTGTTTTCTGCAGACAGTGAGTAGAATGCATATGTTCAAAGGTGTGTGTGTGTGTGTGTGCCTGTGGTGAGTCAAGGCTGTGAATGTATTTGTATGTGACTTTCTGGCCACAGAGATTAACCGCTCGCCCTCTTTCCTTGAGCTTCAATGATACCCGCGAACTGAATCCGTAACGTGTGAATGCGTGCGAGGCCTAAACAACGTTTGATCAGCACATCATGGCGTCCACAGGTGAGCTACGAGATGAGCACGGATGAATGCATTATGGATGTGGACTTTTATTGAGCGCAGCCTAGCCACGGGCTAGCTTTTAATTGGCTTCCCTGAGACATACAAACATCAGGGGGGGGATGAAAAGGGCGAAGAGGAGCATGCCCCTCTGTAATACAGTGCCACAATGTATGATTCCCCGTCTTGATGCGGAGTGAGAGCATCCTTGTTCCTGCACTGCATGCCACACCGAGGAGGTAATTGAAATGATAGTGAGTGAAGACCTCTGTGCCGCTTTTTCCTCACACCAGACGGCAATGTGCCGATTCCTCTTGCCACATATAATCTAAGTCATCCTGACATGCACTGAAAGGATAAAGTCATTTCCGGGCACCCGAGAAGCACAGGAGGAGTGAAAGAAGAAAGACGCGTGCAAAAGATATTGCTTGAATGGACGTCTTTAATTCACAGCGCGATGGCGGATTTCTCTTCTGTAACCTGTGCCCTTTGCACGTCTTAAGTGTTTGCGATTATCCCTCGGCCCCCTCGCGCTGTCCATTTCCTCTCGGCTCCGCTCCCCTGCTTCACTTTGAATTTTTTAACTTCTGTTGACTCATCTGCCGCGTGGGTAGAGAGAAACATCAACTCGCTTTTAACAAATCAAGCCCAGAGCGAAAAAGCCATGGGCGGTGATAATGAATTTGAAAAAAAGGAGCTTCTCTGGTTTCCCCAGCAATGCTTTGTTGTGTTATTCAATTTATGTATTTAAATATCTCTCTCGCCGTCATGTTTGTATATTTATGCATCTTTTTTAATTTTTTTATCCCAAGATTAACATCCCTCATTTCTCCCTCTACAGCTCTAAAGTTGTTATTTTTATAGTTTTTTATGACCATGAAAACATCACAAAGCGTTTAGCACTTCCACATCCACTAAGATCTCTGCTGGTGCTCTAAAGAGAAAAAAACGGTGTTAACGATCGCACGCAACTCTGGGGAACTTCAATCACTGACCAAATATTGACCCTATCCATATTTTGACCTCTCATCTTACTATATGTTAATGTTCCCAATCCCAATGCTATTGATAATACCTATTTTAAAGGACACGGATGGATAAGTTAACAGACAGGAAGTTGAAGTCTCACCTGGTCCAGTCCGGTCCGGTAGCTCACTTCGCTGACCTTATCCGTTCCAATCCAACCTCTCTGCGCACTCATTTCTGACTCTTTGTTTCAGCCCCCTACCTGGATTTGTTGATGTAATATTCTAATGCACTTCACCTGAGTGGAACACAATAATGTAGGTAAGAGCAAACACAGCCTTGGTGAACAAAACTGTCCAGGACAGTTAAGCAAGTTGCTGTAATACCCTAATGGACTCATCCACGGGATTAAGGTTGGACAACTGCATTGTTTCGGAAAATCGGTGGATTACTGCAATTAATAAATTGGAAATGAAGAGGAGAATAATCTACAGGCACGAAGAGGTTGGATTTCAGGACAATGACGCAAAAATAGTAAGGATTTATATAAAAATAACAAACTTGCTGACCTTTTAATCTTAAATAAGTTTTCATAAAAGCTCCCCCCAGGCTCAGATCAGAACATTAATGGGTCACAACATATTGTAAAGGGCGTCCAGAATCTTCAAAATACATAAATCACTAGTTTTTTTTCCTGCAAAACAAAAAATATTTTTTTTCGGCCCTTTGACAGGTCTCCCACTGAATATAAAAGTCCATAGGCCACAAAGTTTTTTCCAGATCAAGCTGAGACCAAACCCACATTTCCACAGTACAGAGCTCCCTGCTGTCAAGAACTGTGTGTGGGGGTTACGGCTCCTCCAGATCTGCTTTATGTTAATCCCCACCTCCATTCCAAGGTTTTAAAAGTAACTGCCCTGTGGAAGTTTGTCGGTAAATGGAAGGAACGCGTTCTCACATCTGTTGCTTCCTCACAGTAGGATAGTTTTCCCTAATACACACAGGGTCAGCGCATCTACACACTGCGTGACATCATGTGGTGAAGGCAGAAGTTTTGATTGTGAAACTTTAACCAAGGACTGAACATGAAGCATGAATACAGGGTGCTACGGCGGGATATGTTTAATTCGGCAAAATTCTATTTCACCATAATTAGCTTCAGCCAGAAATTTACCAGATTGGCCGATTTTCGGTGCTTTTGGCCTACTTTTCTTTTGGCTGGTGTAAATGGTTTTGTATAGCTTGTTGTGATAGTGAGAGAGCGGAACATTTCATATTCTAAAAAACCCTGCGCACCGGAGGCAGAGAGTTTAATGGAAATTAATTTACAGCTGAACAACAGAACCACACAAAGAACGAAGAAAAAAAACAAAAAACGCTGAATTCGATCACCGTTGGCGGGGTCGATTTAAAGCCATTTCTCCGCGCTGGTCAACAAAAGATTCTGCTCCTCTTCTTTTTGTGTGTGTTTGTGTGTGTGAGCTGGTCCAGGTGTCCCGTTAAAATACCGGTCAAACATAATCTGTGATTATTGAGTTTTAAAACAATTGATAAACAGGCAATATAAAACGCAGGATTTGTGAACGCTCCACATGTTTGTTTCCATAACAGCTGGAGCTTGCTAACGAACAACTCGTCGGACTCCATGCTGAATACATTCCAAGTGACAGTGGTCAGCGGTGTGCCTCCTGTCCTTTAGAGCAGCGGTCCCCAACCACCGGGCCGCGGCCCGGTACTGGTCCGTGGGTCCCTTGGTACCGGGCCACACAGAAAGAATAAAAAAAAAAAGTAAAAAAAAAAATTCAAGGTCGGAAATATGTTTTATTTTGGAAAATGACCAGATACAGCCGTCTGTAGGTAACCTCAGACGTAACCTCTTGACACATGTCAAGAGGTTACATCTGTATACCCCAAAAACGAAATTTAAAAGCCCGCTCAATTATCCTGAGATCGCCAAAAAAGCAGTGAAAACCTGCTTCTATTTCCAACATCTTGTCTTTGTGAAGTGGGGTTTAAGTTAAACAGTAGACTGGACATAAAGGTTAAGTTACGGAGCAGACTGGACATAAAGAACACACGTCGGTTGTTGTTGTCTCCCATCACCCCGAGGCAGAGAAACAAGCTCAGGGCTCCCACTAATTCGGCGTAATGGTGAGTTGTATTTTTATGCACTCTAAATTGTCTTTATGCCGGTCGTATCACTTTATTACGTCATATTTATTACGTCATATTTATCACCCACACCGTGACAGCCGGTCTGTGAAAATATTGTCTGACACGAAACCGGTCCGTGGCGAAAAAAAGGTTAGGGACCGCTGCTTTAGAGGACATCTTTAAAGGCTTGCAAATGATGGAACAATCTAGCGGCAGAAATTGCTACTCCGGATGATGCTATCATACCACAGAGGATATTTCCAAGGCATAGTATTGGAGAATTTTTTTTTGATGTGGCTTGCTTTTAATTTGGCTTTAATTTCACACTCACACACATCCTCGCTGCCCCTATCTCACCACTAGTCCATTCCAAAGCTATTACTGCGACGAGCGTTCATTCCCCTTCTGCCTGTATACTCACGCAATATCTAAGTTATTTAGCCCTGCAGATAAAGACCTGCGTGATCCATGCTTTACAGTCTCAGATTCACTCACACACACACACACACAGTCAGTTACTGTACACACACCCTCCCACATCGATGGGAACCACGTCTTTATTCCATTTCCCTGACTGAATACATTATTCGGGACCGCTCCCTCCGCCTCGGTTTGACAGGGACAGATTGAGCCGGCCTCTGATAGCTGCAGTAGCTATTGTTATGGGAAATGGAGCTGCACATTTACATTTACTCATTCTATTACTTTGATGGATCTTCTGGGCTAGCAGGCAGCTATTTTATCGTTCGGGCACGATGTGTCTTTTGGAGTAATGCAGAAAAAGATTGAGGACAGGTATTAAAATGTTTAAAAAGTGCAAAGTTTGTTATCAAACCCTGCAGACTTTGCAGATAGTGACTCGTTTGTAGACCTTGGCACGTCAGGATTTACCCAGAGTGTAATGATGCTGTTACTGTAAAGTAAATGAAACTCTGAACAAAGGGAACAGTCACACTTATATAAACTGTCTGGTTGACGTTGGCAAGCAGACAAGGCACATTTTCACACTCTTGTAAGCAGCAGGGCCTGTTCACTCATCCAAACCCTATTATACGATTCTCTAATTGTGATTGATACCAAATTACCATGCTCTAGTCACAGAATGTAGAATAGCCTTGCCTACACTAAGGGAATCAATATTCATATTTGTATGGCAACAAACCAAATAACTTGAAAATAAAGCAAAAAATACAATAATATAAAGTTGGCCTTTCATATTCAACTGAAAATGGGATTGGTAAACTGATACAAAAGGGATCTGAATCCTGTCTATCTGTGGTAGTAGCAAAGCCAATCTGTTGGGGCTCTGGTTTGAAAAGGTTGTGTACAGTACATGCTTGTGTGGCAAACTTTGCTAAATTTTTAATTAAAATGGGGAACTCCGGCAGATGTTTCTGCAGCGACCACTAGGCAAACTCACTTAATGCAAACTCAAAAACAAGCTGCGATGTATGCAACAAGCAGCTCAAAGTCGTAGTAAGAGCCACGTCTCACAATGACAACGTTGTCTGCCCACATAGTAGCAGCTGAGTTGCGCCGAGGGAGAGCGGTGTGTGTACATAGTTCCGTTAGCTGTTAGTCAAACACACGTACGGTAGTTCCGTTAGTTCTTCAAAGACAATAACAGAAGTCAATCAGTGTGGGGGGGGGGGGGGGGGGGGGGGGGGGGGGGGGGGAGAGAGAGAGAGAGAGGAGGAGGACACTTCGTCGCGGGGGGGGGGGGTAGCAGTAGTGTGTAGCATGCCGTGAACTTACATTTACGTTGAGATCGGTCGACCAATGACAGTTCTCTCTACAGTCAGAGCTTGCGCAAGAAAGTGGAACGTGAGGGAGATACCATTTCCAAAACTTGTAAGGGGGTAATAACTATTTTCCCGCACGTAGCAAAATCCCGGACGTTTTTGGAATCCCTGCCGGACGCTTTTTTTAGGTCTCGAAAAGAGGACATGTCCGGGAAAAAGAGGACGTCTGGTCACCCTAACTTAGCGAGCTACAACTATGAGAAATATTGAGAGGAAAGTGACCAAAACATTGCGCCACGGGTGGAGATAGACGCAGC
>JBAMJR010000454.1:1542500-1580000 GCA_038501785.1 Myoxocephalus aenaeus | reverse complement strand
TTTATCCGAAGTGGGAAGCTTCTGTAAATCACAGAACAAGGCCCAGGACAACAAAAACTGCATCTTACATGTCGTCCTCACTATTAAACGTTAAATCACTCTCTACCAGTTGTTGTATTAGCGATTTTATCTCTCAATATGATCTACATTCTTTATGTATTACTGAATGCTGGCTCTGAGCCACCCTGCACGGAGGCACCTGCATAGTTTAATATGAAAGCGTATTCTGTTACGTCGGACATGCAAATGAAAAAACGTGTCTGATGTGCTTACGGTGTCAACACAGGGTCACAGAGTGCACCGCTAAATTGGTGTGCGGTGCTTTTTAAATATATAAACAAATGCAGGAAGCGTAAATTTGAGCTGATATTGATTTTGGAGTGGATTAGTGAAGGGTAAGCATTATTTCTTCTGAGCAGCAGAGTGCCGAGACACGACTCTGTAATTTATGGTCTCCCAAAGTGTTCAATGTGGGCTCTGTAAATATAATGATTGTACCTTTTTAAAATAAACCCCCCAAATATCAGACCATTCAAATAGCTGATGTTAAAAGGCTGAGACTGATTAATAAACAACGCTGTCAAGGTTAATACATCTTGAAAAATGTACTCCCCTGTGCAGCTCCCTTTGAAAATGCTTCAAAGTAAAAGTCTGTAATAACCAAGCTGGGCAGGGCGTTACAATTTGGACCGATTCATATGCCGTAGTATTTCATTTGAATATACTGTTTTAATGTTTATTTCAGTTTGATGAAGATCCTCCTCTGCATTGGTGGTCCTAAGATTTGGGTCCCAGCCGATTGCATATGTGTTACACCACCACCATCATCAGAGGAGCTGATACACTACTAACAAAATACACTATGCACAAATGAAGGAAACGTAATAATAATGACTCGGAGGATAAAGAGAAGTCTAAATAGCACTGGGCTGCAAAGGGATGAGAATAGATTAATGGTAAAATTAATTAGCATCCTCTGAGACAGTGTGAGGATGTTAGTCCAGGGTGAGTTGGCTCTGAGCGGTTTGGAGGCCTCAGAAGAGGCTGGTAATTATGGAATAAGTAGATTATACAGCACATTCGCACTCCTCACTCAGCGAAGAATCTTTTTGGAGTGGGTAAAATTCATACAATCAAAACGAAATATCATCATCTCGTTAATTGTTTCTAAAGAGCAGTATTGTTCACGGGTGAACATGCAGTTCTACAAGTGAGCTTTGAAGTTGATACAGATTGTATCCTTGGAACACTTCTAAGGGTCAATTCCAATCTCCACCCTAAACCCTCAAGCCCTGAACCCTCAGGCACTCACTGACGTCAGCTGCTAAGTGGCTGAGTGTGAGAGGCTGTGAGGGCTTGAACTGGTGTGAATATGAATGGGACAGCACTTTGCTGCAACATATCACGTGACTACATAACAAATATTGTGTATTTATGTTATACTTTTTATTCACTGATTTGAACGTCTTTCTCACGAGATGAGAAGTCATTTTAGATGATATATTTACTCGTTTTTGTCAAAACGAAATGTTTGATGAATGTAAACAAAATATTTATAAATATATGTTCTGATTGCATTCCTCTGATTTCATGTATTTTTATGTTCCATCTTTAATCCGTAATGTTATAGTGTATTTTATCCGGCTAAACGCCCACGTGTCTCTTTGTTTACCTTTTTTTTTTTACGTCTTCATGCTTCCATTGGGAACTGCGTGTTTAACGTCACATTGCTATGAACTGTGGGTAATTCCCTTAGGCAAAGTCAGCATCTAATGCTGACGGCCGGAAAGGGATCATAAAGGGCTCAAAATGTCTGCCAGAGAGCCTCGAGCACTCTACGATGTGACGCCGGCCGTTTCTCAATCAGCGTTCTTCTCTGTACTTGTGTTCTCGTGGACTCGTGAAACGTCATCAGTCGCGGCCCAAGTACTGTTCCAATTCAAAAGTCCGCTTCTCGCCAAGCACGGTGAAAATGCCCGGATGTGACTTGATCCTCCCATTTTACCGGGGATGCATCAGAGCAGACTTGAGCGTACTTGGGAGAGCCAATATCCCAGAATGCATTTCGGACCAGCAAACGGGGAACAATGGCGGATGAGAAAACTCACAACTGAAAGTTGACATTCTATAAATACTACCGTTGTTGAGTCACAAAATGTAATTTTAGGATGTTTTCAGGCGAGAAGTTATTTGTTTAAGCATCAAATCTGTGGTCGGTTTGTCCAGACTCATCTTATTTAAAAAGATACGCCGACGGGTTGAGGTCCTGCTGAGGGACCGTGATTCCCGTCATCACCGGGCCGTCAGCGCTATGCTGTCCGCCGACAGCAGCTTGATCTCGGCTGGACTTTTTAAAATGATCCGCTGGCTCCGATGTCTCCGTATCGATTAAACATGAGATATAAATCGACTTTGAGGATCTAACGAGCAATCTTTATTATTTATTCAGTCACATTAAATCAGTTTGACTGAGGGAAAGGTTACGATTTATAATTTAAGATTTTAATTTAACTTTTACTTTGAACTACAGTCTTATTACTTTTGACCGAATTGTTTGCAATTATGTGTATCTATATAAATATATAAGTATATATATATAATTTATAAACATATTATATATACAATTATGTGTATCTATATAAGTATATAAAATACATATTTATAAACACAATATATATACAAGGATATGTGTATCTGTGTGTATATATATAATATATATTTATAAACACAATAATATATATGTACATACAATGATGTGTATCTGTGTGTGTGTATATATATATATATATATATATATATATATATATATACACAATGATATGTGTATGTCTGTGAAACCAGTGCAAAAAAAGCAGGGTTGTCATATTTTGTTTGACTGTAAAAATACTTTACAGTGAAGAATCAGAGTAACTCATGACAATGACAGCTGAGGTGGTGACGTCATCAAGTCAGCTGCTGTTCCAATTGCAGAAAGACCATCCTGCGTCCTCCCGTCCTTGAGAGTCTGGACTCCCAAGTCCAAACTCCCAAGTCCAAACTCCAAAAGTTCACAAGTCTGGACTTAGCGTACTTGGTATTGAGAAACGGCCAATGGGACAGCCCTAAACCCTCACGGACTTCGCGGGAGCGCGCCTCAAAGTCCGTGAGTCCGTAAGGGTGGAGATTGGAATTGACCCTAAATATAGCTGTGGTGGCAGGGGCGTGGTTAGCTCAGCTGGAGAGGGGGGAGGGGAGAAGCGACTCAGGGAACAGGTGTCGGGATGAGACCTAATTGGCCTCAGCTGGAGCAGATTGTATGTGTGTGTTGTGTGTCTTGGCTATATAAGCCATAAAATGGTCAGAGGAGGGAGAGAGGGGCGAGGAACGCAGGTCCCAATAAAGACATTGCCAAACAGCATCAAGGTCTGCGTGTGTCATTTGGGCTGGGGGAGACTCCGAGGTAACGAATCTTGTTACACTGGAGCCCAACGTGGGGCCCCCTTAGAAGAGCACAAATGACCAGCAATGAGCATTACCCAGATCCGACCCAGCCGATCATCATGCTGGGGCAGATGCTGGGTGGGATCGCGCCGATGCAGCGGGACCAGGTGGAGGCAAACGGGCAGTTTATGGAGGCGCTCCGTGCCCAGGCAGAGAGGCAGACTAACGCCCTTGAACCCCGTCGGTGCCGAACCCCTCCACCTTGGCGGGGGTAGCGCTGCACCAGATGGCGGCGGTGGACGACGCTCAGTCCTTCCTGGAGACCTTCGAGGTGACGGCGGCGGCGTGTGGCTGGCCGGCGGAGGAGTGGGCGGTCCGGCTCCTGTCGCTTCTTACCGGGGAGGCGCAGACAGCGTGTGTTGGAGGTGCGGGCAGCCCGGACACTTCCGGAGGGAGTGTCCCTTGATGGAGGTGGGCCAGGTGATTCGGGTTGCCGGCTCTCCAACGCCCTCCCCAGGTCCGGGAGCGACGTACCGCGTTCCGGTAAGAATCTAGGGGGGTACACATCAGGTAATGGTGGATTCTGGCTGTACACAGTCTATGATCCACCAGAGCCTTGTTCGACCCGGGGGATTGTGGGTGAGGATTAGGTGTGTGCATGGGGATGTTCACGAGTATCCCATAGTATCAGTTGAGATTAGACACGGGGGGGGGGGAAAGCATAGTATAAAGGTTGCGGTTAGCTCCCGCCTTACGCACCGTCTAATCTTGGGAACCGATTGGCCGGGTTTTAACAGTTAATGGGGCAGGCAGCGGGGGTTCGCTCACGGCAGACAGGGTCATGCGATATGTGCGCTGTGCTCAGCGGTGACGCGAGTTTGTCCGACACTGCAGACGGGGAGGAGGAACCGGCGGAGCCTCCAGTGGAGACTCCACCGGCTCCCGAGTTCCACTCCATGGAAGATTTTCCACTCGAGCAGTCTCGTGATGATACTCTGCGGTCGGCCTTTGACCAAGTGACGCGAGTCGATGATCAGCTGCTGCGCCCTGACGCAGCGCAGTCATATCCGCACTTTTCATTGATTAGGGACAGGCTGTATAGAGTGAGTCGTGACACTCAGACAGGGCAGGAGAACATCCAGTTACTGGTGCAGAGAAGCCGCCGGGAAATGATTTCCAGGCGGCTCATTATAACCCGATGGCTGGTCACATGGGATATGAAAAAACACTAGACCGGATAATGACCCGATTTTAATGGCCGGGCATCCAGAGTGTCAATTGGTAAATCAACCGGCCATTCCGAGGGCGCCTTTGCGTCCTCTGCCAATAATGGAGGTGCCATTCGAGCGAATAGCCATGGACCTCATTGGGCCATTTCACCGGAGCGCACGCGGATATCGCTTTGTGTTAGTCCTGGTGGATTACGCAACACGATATCCGGAGGCAGTGCCATTGCGCAACATTTCTGCAAAGAGTGTCGCGCAGGCGCTGTTTCAGGTCATCTCCCGAGTCGGAATCCCGAAAGAGATTCTGACTGACCAGGGCACCTCGTTCATGTCAAGAACATTGAGAGAACTTGACGGGTTGCTGGGCATTAAATCTATTCGGACCAGTGTGTACCACCCACAGACCGACGGTCTGGTGGAGCGTCTGAATAAAACTTTGAAGTCCATGATCCGTAAATTTATTAATGACGATGAACTCAATTGGGATAAATGGCTTGATTCTCTGTTGTTTGCAGTGCGGGAGGTTCCCCAGGCCTCCACAGGATTTTCTCCCTTTGAACTGCTGTTCGACAGGACCCCACGGGGGGTGCTCGACCTGATTAAGGAAAACTGGGAGGAAGGTCCGAGCACCAGTAAGAATGAAATTCAATACGTCCTGGACCTGCGGGCAAAACTCCACACACTGGGTCGGATGTCACGTGAGAATTTGCTCCAGGCCCAGGAGCGTACGACAGAGGAGCCAGGCTGAGACAATTTACACCGGGAGAAAAGGTATTTGTATTGCTTCCTACTTCCAGCTCTAAACTCCTCGCCAAGTGGCAAGGGCCCTTTGTGGTCACACGGCGAGTGGGGGATGTTGACTATGAGGTGGTGCGTTCTGACAGGGGCGGAGCTACACAGATCTACCACCTCAACCTCCTAAAAGCATGGAAAGAGGCAGAGTCTGTTTCTCTGGTGTCCACGGTTTCTGAGAGAGAGGAGCTGGGGCCTGAGGTCCCAAAATCCACCAATCCGGCCTCACTCCTTTGTGAAGACCATCTCTCCGGGACCCAGAGAACAGACATTGCCCAGTTGCAAGAGCAGTTTGCTGACGTGTACTCTCTCATGCCAGGACGCACAAACCTCATCAGGCACCAGATTGAGACTCCTCCGGGCATGACAGTGCGGTTACGACCCTACAGGCTACCTGAACACAAAAGAAAAGTGGTTCAGAGGGAATTAGCTGCAATGCTGGAGATGGGGGTAATAGAAGAGTCCAACAGTGCCTGGTCTAGCCCCATTGTTCTTGTTGTCAAGAAGGATGGGTCTATACGGTTCTGCGTGGACTATCGCAGGGTGAATGATGTGTCACGTTTTGATGCGTACCCAATTCCCCGGGTCGACGAGCTTCTGGACCGACTGGGTACTGCGCGTTTCTTTACGACACTGGATTTGACCAAGGGCTACTGGCAGATTCCTCTGTCGCCAGAGTCCAAGGAAAAAACGGCCTTCTCCACTCCGTTTGGTTTATACCAATTCACCACGCTTCCCTTCGGGTTGTTCGGTGCCCCAGCCACCTTTCAACGCCTCATGGACCGGGTGCTGCGTCCGCATGCTGCATATGCTGCCGCCTACTTGGATGATGTAATCATCCACAGCACCACCTGGGCGGAGCATGTGCAGCGGGTGGGCGCGGTGCTGGAGTCCCTGAGGCAGACTGGGCTCACCGTCAACCCGGGGAAGTGTGCAGTTGGACGGAGGGAGGTACGGTATCTGGGGTACCACTTGGGCGGCGGGCATGTCCGCCCCCAGGTGGACAAGACCGCCGCTATCGCAGCCTGCCCGCGGCCCAAGACTAAAAAAGAGGTGAGACAGTTTCTGGGGCTGGCGGGTTATTACAGGCGTTTCATCCCAAACTTCGCAGATCTGACCAGCCCCTTGACTGACCTGACCCGGAAAGGTGCCCCAGATCCGGTCCAGTGGACGGAGCAGTGCCAGTTGGCGTTTGAGGAGGTAAAACACGCTCTCTGTGGGGAGCCGCTCCTTCACACACCTAACTTCTCTCTTCCCTTTACTCTGCAGACTGATGCGTCGAACAGAGGGCTGGGAGCCGTTTTGTCCCAGCAGGTAGAGGGGGTTGACCGCCCTGTGCTCTACATCAGCCGGAAGCTGTCCGAGAGGGAGGCCAGGTACAGCATGGTAGAGAAGGAGTGCCTGGCCAGCCGGTGGGCGGTCGACTCCCTGCGCTACTACCTCCTGGGACGCTCTTTCACCCTCTGGTCGGACCACGCCCCCCTCCAGTGGCTACACCGCATGAAAGATACTAACCCCCGGATTACTCGGTGGTATCTGGCTTTACAGCCTTTTAATTTCAAGGTGATCCATAAACCGGGGACGCAGATGGTTGTGGCTGACTTCCTCTCCCGCTCTCATGGGGGGGAGGGGGAGTAGGTCAGGCCGGATGGGTCCCCGGCCTAAGTCGGGCGGTGGAGGTATGTGGTGGCAGGGGTGTGGTTAACTTAGCTGGAGAGGGGGGAGGGGAGAAGCGACTCAGGGAACAGGTGTCGGGATGAGACCTAATTGGCCTCAGCTGGAGCAGATTGTGTGTGTGTGTGTGTGTCTTGGCTATATAAGCCATAAAATGGTCAGAGGAGGGAGAGAGGGGTGAGGAACGCAGGTCCCAATAAAGACATTGCCAAACAGCATCAAGGTCTGCGTGTGTCATTTGGGCAGGGGGAGACTCGGAGGTAACGAATCTTGTTACAATAGCCCATTAAGTGTTTAAGTTCTGTTCCTTAAGTGCACAGAAACATCTGCAATTGAATTATATAAATTCAGAACATAATGAAGTCATCAGTTCATATTCTTCATCTGTTAATCCTGTAAATGTGTATTAAAGGCTTGGTCATGCTTAATAAAATGACAAAATAAAACGCGCTGCTGAAACCACACCGGAAAAGCGTGTTTTATTTTGTCATTTTATTAAGCATGACCAAGCCGTAAATACTAGTAATCTTCAAAAATAAGACCACATGATCCCGGTTTCTTCCTGTCATTGCTGTTTCAACTCGGGTAAATATCACACTCTATATGAGAAGTAGTCGTCGTGGCGTCACCCACTGGTTTGTGGACTGTCGTTATGAAGCCATTTTTACAGCCAGTGAAAGGAAGTTACCACATTTAGAATACTGAGGAGTGAAGTATGAAATAGATGTTTTTTTGCTCTTTTCCCTACTGGCTTCGGCAAGAGTTGGACCAAGAGATGGTTCCTCCAATCACCTGCCAAGAGCTGAAGGAAGTCATGGCGGAGTACTCCCTAAAAAAAACAGTTAACTGACCTTATTACGGGAAATCAGTGAGCCAAGTGGCGGTTGCTTCCAGGTCTCAATATGAAAATCATTGATAGCCTGAGGTTGTAACATTCAGAGTGTGAAGACAGTTGTTGGTGAGAAAAGGAGCCTAAATGCCAAGTCAATCCCTTTTAGATAAATGAGGATTCAAAAATAAATAAATAACGTAAGCGTAACAGAGCCCCGCCCCCTATTTGAATAAAGGAGTAAAGTTTGACTCCACTGCTGCTACACATCTGGACAGTTGCGTCTCGAGACAGTTGCATGCAGAGATTTGCACACTCTCGATTTGACTCGGCAGCTGTTCAGGCGCCACTCTCGCTCCCAGGGTGCCGTCGCCTTATTACGCTCTTATTAATATAATATCGTTAAGTCTCCTCCTGACCGTCTGTGCCGCAATTCATACACACCTCGTATCTTTCATCCCTCTTGGCAGGTCCAGATAACGGCCGAGTCCGGAGAGATCTACTGCGGGTTCACGGGGGTGGAACTGATTATTTGCTGGCCGATTGGAGTAAGCGGTGGAGTGGGGGTGAATGGGAGTAGGGGGTTTGGGGAGGGAGGCATTGAATCATTTGGCGTGTTTATTTACCGCCCAGCATCTCTTGCCTAGATCACGTAGAATAATGGCTTCCATAACCTTGGGCGTTCGTGGCCTCTGGAAACTCTCTCCTCAGCCCCCCCCTCCCCTTCGCTATCTTTTCATTACACATCTGTCAAAAAAAGAAAAAGAATGGGCACAGCTTAGATAGCAAACAGGAAAACGCACATGTCCTCCCACATGTTCAAAGGCAGCATTTATTGGGAGATAATGGAGGAGGGCCGAGAGGGCGAGGGATCGATTCAGCCGGAAACCGGCAGCGCAGGGCTCCGTGCTCCGCTAACATGGCCAGGCGTGATGGAAAATCTATCAAAGATCTGGATGCTGTTTCTGTGTTAAGGTTTTAAAACATTTTTTTTTATCACCTTGGCTGCTTCTTATTAATGTTTTCCCACTGTGGTGAATCTCAAACAAAAAAACTGCCCCAAAGTCGACAAAATCCAATAACCACACCAGAGTTATTTCCCCTGACTGGGTCTCTGAAAAAGGCATTTACTGTACTATTTTAACTCGTCGAATAAAAACAGAACAATGAAGGTTTTTAAGGAAATTTAGTGGGTCCTTACGGCGTGCTAAAGAGGCTGTTTTAGCAGATTTACAGGCTCCCAGCTATTTGACATGAAGCCAATATTCCTGTAGCCCTGAATATTGCAATGGTAAAGTCAGGACCTGTGCAAAATATAATAAAATAACCCTGGCAAGATGTCATTTATGAGTTGCACTATTACATTTTTAGAGCTAGTAATAGTTTTAGTGCTTGGCTGGTGCGCCTTGTCTCAAACCATAAAAGCGCACAAATCATTTTTGGGATCGACTTTATGGTTAACAAGGAAGAATGGACATTTGGACAAAACATTACACTCACCGTGTGACAAAGTGAGCACACTTGACACCAAAAGCTGTTCCCTTGATTGGTGTGAACGTTGTGTACTGTACCGCTTTAAAAGGCGGTCTCGAGCACGGCAGACCCTGTTTTATTCATTTTTATTGTCTAGATTTGTTCAGCATCAGCCATCCCTTCTAATTGGTCCCCCGCAAGATTAAAAGTTAGGTCATTAACGTTAGTTCACATTAAAAGTATTCAACAACCAAAAACAATGGGGTGCTTTTTTATTACGACGCAGTATCAGTAAATGCGATGTATTTGTCCCCGAGGTCAGCACTGACACCAAACAAGACACGGCCACTTGGGGTACTTTTGGACAGTATCTATTTTTACAGGCCAAAAATCTGTACAACACATGACACCCTTGGACCCTCGCTTTCAGATAAGAATAAACTCCCTCAAAAAGGACAAAAAAAAGGAACCTCAGACACCTCCACTGAAAAGGGATCGGTCCACCTGGACAGACAAAACGGAATACGTTTAGACAACCACACGGACAAAATAATACGTAGAATGAAAACATCTGGATCCAGGAGGACGTCAAGCAGCTCCCAGGTGTCGCCAAACAGAACCCTGGACCTCCTCTCCACCATTGATCCTGGAATCAGTACCAGAGGGAGAAAGAGAGAGACGAGAAGACGGACGGAGTCTTCTGGAGGACGGAGATCCAGATCCAACATGTAGGATGAGGCAGCCAGTGGGGGAGAGAGAGAGGTCCCAGGACGGAGAAACCCAAGTTAAAAGAAAGCCACAGAAGACCGAGGCCCACAGCTGTGCTTGTGGGACTCAGCGGATTAGACGGGCGGCAGGCCTACGCCTCCTCGACAAAGCAGCAATCTCTCATCACTGTGCTCTGCCGTTTAGTGGAACACGGCGCATTACATTTAATTAATTAATAAACTTTTAAAACTTCTATAAATGCAACAGTTTTGTTACAAAAACGAGCTATACGCATCATGAATAATGCTGGCTACTATGAGCACACATCACATGTTATGAAATGTAATAATTTGGTATATTATAAAATAATGCAGACAATGTACAGAGCTAAAGCAAAGTCACTGCCAGACTGTGTACAAAGGTTGTTTTCAATACATGAGTATAAATATGATTTGAGAGATGTTTGTAAGTTTATTGTACAAAAAGCTAAAAAGGGGATTAAAAGAAGATGTATTTCTATTGTAGGAGTTCAGTTATGGAACAACGCTAAAATGGATGTAAGAACTGTCAACTCATTTTTGGTTTTCAAGAGGATTATTTATAAAACAATTTTTGAAGGTTACAAGTGTGAATGAAATGTATGTATATGGAAGATGTATATGTATGTATATATTTATTTTATTTTTTCTTTATTTCAAATTCATTATCTGATTTAATTGTTAATAATAATTTAGGATAGGAATATATAAGCATTTTTTGCTTCTACCTATAGCTTTTCAGTCTTTCTGTTTTGTATATTATATAGAATATTGTATTGTATTGTAATGATTGACTGAAATAAAACACACAAACGAAATCAGTTGCCCGTGCCATGATAGAAGAAAAAACAACAACCTGATAATGGATTTCACAACTACACAAGTTTGTTTGGAAGCCCTTTCAAACGGTTGTATGTTCTCCAGGATTATGACTCAGACCAGTGTTCTAGTTCACCGCAAAACACGTCGGATGGGGTTCAGGTTGGGGGCATGGTCATCATTTGGCGGCTGCCGCTCCACCAACAGAACAGGCTCCCGGGGTTATCTATGCAGAATCTACATAAATCTATTGAGATGAGGCACGTCCATCAGTTGTGGGGTCCTATCTTAATTCTTTTCATCCAGCTCCTTGGGAAGTAATAAACAACATTGTGAGGCAGCCAGCGGTAGATTGCACCCGTATTGTTCGGCGCTCGCCCTCATCAACGCAGAACAGCGGGTTCCTCCCCTCCTCGGCCGACTGCTATGGCGCAGTGTTGAAGTCACATCGACCTCGGCGGAGGCCCAGACTGTACCGTTGCGGCCCCCGTGCTATTTCATTAAGAAGCTGTCAGGGAGACGCCACCCTGACCACGTTATCCCAACAAGCGGTGCGGCGGCGGGCGGTGTTATTGAGCATGCCTCTGGGGATCCGACACATTTAATATGGAACAGTACAAAACAGGTACAGGTACAATCCTCATATAGTGAAGCGTTTTTGCCAAAGGGAACTTTCCAGACACATTTATTGGGCTGATAACATTACTCAAACACAGTGTATGACCATTGTAAACAATAAAACAGAAAAAAGGCATCAGCTCAGACTTGAGAACCACTCCGGACTTCAAAGTGCGCCAAGCTTTTTTAAATTCTCAACTTTTTTTTGTGTGTTTTTTTGTGTGTTGTTTTTTATTTTTTTAAATCCTCTTAATATATATCTTTTGAATGTTAATTCATGACTTTTCTTTACATATTCATTTTTCTGCAGTATTGGTAATTATAATATGTACAAATGAGGCCAAGACACTGGTTGTTATGAGGCCGTGGGAAAGACCATAAGTATTTGCTCGTCTCCCGTGACATGACTGGTTTTGGAAAAATGACAAGGTACAGTAAGGCCATGTTCCCCTCTCTGTCGGTTTCGCTGATAGCATGCCTTGTGGGTAATGAAATGTCTGCGTGGGACCGTGTGTCGACCACTTTGTCTCAACCGGAAGGATGGGGGCAGTGACTGAAGTCCACGGATTATCCCCACAGTCAGCAACATTTTGTATGTACAAAGGCTTTAAAGTCCCAACGTCGCCCTATTGGTTGGGAGGCTATCAAATAAATGCTTCCCTATTGTTATATATATATATATATTATTTTTTTACTTTGTTTCCAAGTGTCTTCTTTTGGTTTTCTCCCCCCAAAGGTTTTGCTATCAAAATATCAGAATAGATATAGTTGTACGTGTGTGTGTGTGTGTGTGTGTGTGTGTGTGTGGTGGGGGGGGCTTGTTAGCATGTGCTAGATCAAAAGGGTTCAAACTGTTCTCAATGTATGAAAAGAAGAGTCTCTTCGCTCGCGATATAAAGTTCCTTAACTGGTACAATGTCCGGTGTTCAATTTTATACAATGCCATGAAGTCATCTGGGATGAGATGCAGCCTCGAGCCCCACTTCACATCTCTCTGCCTCCTCCTCTTCTTCCTCCTCCCCCCTCACCTCCTCCCGCTCTCTTCGTCTCTTCGTCTCTCCGTCTCCATGCTCATCCAAGGGAGGCTACTTTAGCAACCACTCGTTCACTGGAAGAGAGGAGAAGGACAGGAGTGAGAATACTGATTTATATATGCAGCACTCTCCACAGTTCAGCTATTCTCTGGCATTATTCGCAGGAGAATAGCTCCTCCTCCCCACCCCACTCTCACCACAATATTTCATCTTGAGCAAAAAAGAAACACATACAATTCAAAAGGAGTGGCACTCGAGTGAACGCGTCGGGTGGGGGGCGCCGTTATGTGTTGAGTGGCGGCCTTGACAGAAAACTTTACCCGAAGTGAGCACGCGCCAAGAACACAAGTAATCAATGTAATTTGATCAAAAATTATTAGTTTTTTTAAATTAGAAAAGGTGTCTCGCTGTTCTGTGAAAGACAAGATTTATTGGAGTATTATCATAATCACATTTCCTTTCATCAGCTGAAAATAACAGCTGATGAGTAAACACACACACGCAGCATGATTAGCTCCCAAGCATCCCAGCTTTCCCCTTCAGATCACCTCTCTAGGGAGGAAAGGAGTGGCTTTCTGCCTCTGCCCTAAAGGTTGACCTCATACAAATCACCAAAGAGATGTATTTCCCTTTTTAATGAGACCCCCACCCCCCCTACACACACACACCTTTCCTCTTTCTCTTGAAGGTCTTTAATTATCCAAACAATTAAATAAGCACGTCTGCTTCAGTGGGTTTTGGGGGTTTTGCTCTGTTATGAGGGCATTTGTTTTGTCTGAGGCGGGCGGGGAGGATTGACATCAGCGATCCTGATGCGCGGAATAAGAATGTCACTCTTTGAAGGAGGGGGAGAGTAGAGCAGAACACAGGGGAGAATGAGGGAGAGACGCAGACAGAAAGGCAATCATGGCGTGTGTGTCGGTTCGTCTCGGGGAAAGATGAATAAATAAGTAACACAATGACTAGCAGGGACTCGGACTACCACTCGCCTGTAGCCTATCTACGCTTCAGGGGTGATATTGAGCATTCTGTGTGGCAGCTGCCCAGATATATATTGGCTGAAACAGAGGAGGAGAGATATCAGAGTGCGGCAACACCTCTCGGGTTGCAGTGAGCTGTGACAAGACAGTTTTCAGCCTCTCCGATCCGCCAGATCTGTCTGTCGGGGCCAAACAGGTGTTCTGACGGTCCGGCCATCTGACTCTCGGCTGCCTGTTGTCTGTCCCTCCTTCTCTTTAGCACATCAATCTGCAGTCGGCACGAGGTCAATCGTCAGCTGAGTGTCAGCGCTGCACTTAAATTGGATATTAATTTAATTCGTGAGAACAGTGAGCGGATACGTCTCCTGGAGTCTGTGTGGATGTTGAGTCGGCATTCGTCTGCTGGGACAAGAATTTAAAGCATCGGAAGCGTCGCGGTTTCCGTTTTTAGCCCGAGTAGTATTGACCAATCAACCCAATAAGGAGGGTAAAACATTGTGGGGAAAACTATGCTATTACCAAAACATTACCTTGTAATTACCATGGTATCGCCTTAGCATTGCCCTGTTGTTGTGACTCTAATGCGATGTAAAGTGCTACCCAAACTAAAGTTTTCTCATTACTACTCTCCACTACTACTGACAACACGTTTCTTGTCCCATTGAGGGCCCTTAAAAATATCGTGGATATCCCACAAAATCATTTTGTACGTCACCCACGTAATCATGAAGTAGGAACTGCAGGAAGTAGAAAGACCGCAAAAGCCCACAAATAGCTGGAGAAAGGGGAGGTGGATGGGTCCAACAAACAGCGATCTTTCAGCCAGAAGACCTTTGTTTTTATCCCAATGTGATGCAAAAAAAACCTACTGTTGATTTATTTGTCACATTACTTGTGTACTTTAGTAATGGCACTTCCGTAGTGATTTTAACCCAAACAACGATCTTTTCCTAGACCTAACTAAGTAGTATTGCCGCCTAAACCTAACTAAGTAGTTTCCTGTAAGGACGGAAGTTTATTTTAAAAAGACAGAATGCTTGTAACGAGCGGACATTGAAGGTAGCGCTGGCTTTCATGGGAAAACACACGAAAAATTAGGAGTAACTTTTCGTTGGATATCACAACGATATTGTACAAGGATACGTTACACATACTATTATATCAAATGCATGATAAATGTCAAGAGATAGTGAGAGGGCGATGACGCGGTCTGGTTTCTACCTCGGTATTGGAGCTTCTGGACCCGGTTGTTGGGGCAGTCTTTGCCCTGCACACTGAAGTTGATGTTGGTGCGCATGCAGCGGTTGTTTAGCGGCTGGACCGGGCGAACGTTGTCGCTCATGCTCAGGAAGATCTGAGATGGCTGGTTCTGGCTCAGCAGCCGCAAGGAGTGCATCTGAGATGAGAACAAGAGGGGGAGGGGGGCGAGAGAGAGAGAGACCCGTTAAAAGTTGGCCAAAGCATTATGGAGATGTGAGCCAGGCATTTTGATCCACTGCTCTATTTTCCAGGGTGGGCCTGTCTGGAGGATAAAGAAGAGTGTTGGAGTAAAAGCTTCAGTGCTCGGGTGACATCTTTCACAGGCAGAACAATAGTAAGAGACGGACAATCCCTCGTGGTTCCTGTGCATGATGTTACGGCGGAGGCTCACCTGCATGCGCGTGAGGTACACCGGCTTGTTCATCAGGATCCATGTGGCGGTCTCAAAGCACGGAGGGATGGTCATCGATCCTTCATACGTGATAAAACTACTCGTCTCCGGGTAGATCTCCTCTATGTTCAGGTTTGTCAGTAGATACGCGTCATCTGAAGAAAGACAGGAAACAAGAACAAGACCAGCCTTTTAATGTTTCATCTTTGGATTTATTACGTATTGTCGTTTCAACGTTGTATGTTGTAAGTTTTTTTGTTATCAGATTGAGGATTAGCTCGCTTTTGGATCCAGCCTCAGGTGGCCATTTGGGGGAACTGCACGAGGCACTTCTACGATGGCTTAATTAAGATCTGGAGGTTGCCGCTTGGTGTGTGCGTATAGTGGTATTGATGGAGAGAGAGAGGGAGAGAGAGAGAGAAAAGCAGAGGAGAGTTTAAGCTTAGCGGGGAAGATACCTAGGGGGCGCATTGAAGTAATGTTGTACCAATTTTTCTGGCAATGCATCCTGGTTTTCATGAAAGCACTGCCTGTACAGCTCTGCGGCGAGCAAGAGAACGCAGCTCTCCGGGTCAATACAGCAAGCACTGGTGAATTTATTGATTTCATTGTGAAAAATGAATAAATAAAATAAAATGCAGGACTTTTACTTTTAAATTGATATGGCACACTTGTTGGTGAATATATCCGGCATTTAGAAGTTTCTGACCAATTTTCACTCTCTTTTTAACTCTGTTTTGGTCTCCACCAACATCTGAGGGAAATATAAGTAAAGTCATGGGCCAGACAGGAAATCAATGAGCTGAAACTCACACGTTACTACATTGTCATTTGATACTTGTTACTTGATAATTGTTATTTAAATGGAAATTGAAGCCGCTTTAAGTGATTAAAGTTTTATTTGTATTGTTGCTAGGTGTATACCTTTAATATATTCTTTTGTACATTTTCCCATAAATAAACATATGAACATGTTTTTTTCGGGCTGTAAAGTCAACCCCTCCACTACTCATCAAGCTCATGAACTCATCTTTCATAACTATTTTTTTTTTCCTATTTCATATATCATTTAGTGTTCTGTGCATGACAGGCTGTTGGTGTTGCAGCACAAAACCTTTTTCATCCAAACTGTCTCCACTGTCAGGACGCTAATTAGACAGACTGCAACGCCCTCTCCCTCTTCACACTCCAGTAACACGCTCTCAATAACTTGTCATCTGTTGGGCCTCTGTTGACAAATGGACTGTCTATTATAATGAGGTCACTGTGGTGGACTACCGCAGCTTTAATGCTTATTCAGCTGTGCTTTGCCTCACTCTTAAATACTGCCCCTTGAAAACAGTATTAATCAAAACTTAAAATAATAATAAAAAATAAATAAAAAACAGGCTCGGTAGGGCTTAATGTGAGAAAATCCCCATTACATTTTTTTTATCTTCTCTGATCCTCTACGCATGAGAAGAGGAGCTCTGTTGCTGATGTTTTATCATGGGGTTTAAATAAATAATTCTCTTTGGATGTTGTATACGTGCCTTTGTATTAGCATTTGCGTACATATGTGATAAAAAGAAATAAAATGTAAAAATAAAAGTGGCCGAGGGATATGCCTAAGGCCTCTTGAGCATGAGGGGGCGGTGTATGCATATGTGTGAGTCAGCGTATATGAGGGGGTTTTGACAGCTCTCAGAACCCATGCTCCTCCCCGGTTCCGCCAGCCAGACCCTGAGGAAGCCCCCACTACCCTTGCTCGTAGCCTCCCGCTCTGCCCGGCACCTCAGAGACTCCTCCCAGCCATAAGGGGTCAGTGTGTTGATCCAGCCACTCACTGCCACCCCCCCCCCCGCCCATTAATATTTGTCTCTTTTATTCAGGCTAGCCACGGGCCATCTCCGAGCAAATGGAGCCTCTCCGGTACGGCAGGCCTGGCAGAGAGGAACCTCTGCAGAGCAACTGTAGACCGCTGCCGACAGCCTCCTCCAGCTATCAAGAGCTTCCATGCAGCCATCTCACCATCCCCATCCTGCTTCATCCCTTCAATTAGCAATTGAAATGAAGAAACCATGCTATAAGGCAGGGGTGGGCAAACTTTTTGACTCGCGGGCCACAATGGGTTCTAAAATTTGACAGAGGGGCCGGGCCAGGACCAGATGGATGGAGTGTTTGTGTGAACTAATATAAATGACATGTAAAAATCATTACATGAAAGGATTTGGCCTTTAACAGGTAGCAAAGCATTTATTTGCAAGGCAATTTAACAAATTGCACGAATTGCAACTAACGATTATTTTAATAATCGATTAATCGGTTGATTATTTTTTCGATTAATCGGATAAAAACATCAAAAAAGCATTAATTTCCAACCCTTTATTCAAAAACAGAACTGACAGTGCAAATTCACAGTCCAAAACCTTGAACATTCCTGAGCTGTTAATAAAAAAAATTAAATAAAAATGGACTAACACTAAAAACATGTATGCTTTACATTTGCCAAATGTGAGCCCCTTTTACTGTAATGATCTCCTTGGAGCAGAGGCTGCATTTAGCATGACCTGCTTTATCAATATGTATGAAACACTGGACAGAGGGAAGCTGTACTGCTCCTCTCACGTCTGTTTTCACCTCTTCATCTCAGCCCTGCATCAAGCTGCGCTGCATAGAGCGTCCTCTTCCTTAAACTATTTCATTCTGGGTCTCTTACGACCACGACATCACGTTGTTGGCTAAGCCCAACTACGTGATTTGATTCATTCTACTTTGAGTAAAAAAACAACCTGCAGCCAGATCCGCCGGTGTGCCGGTGTACCAGACCGGGGGGTTACGGCATGTTTCATTTTACAAGCAAGACTGAACTGTAACGGAACATAAAGTAACTTTAACGACACTACACAACCCAAACACGTTAGCTAACGTGATAGCAAGCTGACTAGCTTCCATTAAAAACAAGTTTGAGGCAAATGAAGACGCTGTCGACATCTTAACGCTGATTGGCCAAGACTCGACACATGCAAGATGTTCTATTTTTCTCAGTGTCTCACTCCAATCTCAGAAACGCTGCCGGCTCCGCTCTTTTTTTTTTTTTTCTTTCTCCGCGACTTATTGACTGGCGTAATAATCGCGCGACACAACGAATCGATAATGAAATTCATTGCCAACACTTTTGCTAATCGATTCGTTGTTGCAGCCCTAATAATAATATTTGGACAAGTTCGGCGGGCCGGATTAAAAAGCCCAACGGGCCGTATACGTAACATACCTATTAAGAAATATAAAAATCAACAGTTAATAAGTTGACTGTTTGCTAACCCTCCTCCCCCCAACAGCTAGTGTCCAATCGTAACGAGGCACGGCTGGCCTAGTTAGCTTTTCACTTTTCCACACGTTGAAGAGGTATGCCTGGCGCTGTTGTAAGAGAGATACATATAAATAAATGGTATACTTATAGAGAGTTTGGGTTGCAGTAATAATTGAAAGAGTGTGTTTATCTGCTCTAATGTAAGCTGCAGACATTAGCATGAACGTCTTATGCTGTGGTCACACCAAACGCGGCGCGATTGGTTTACCGCTTCAGTTTACTCGCGCGAGTGAAAAGAGGGTGTGCACACCAAATGCGAAAAATCACGCCGCGACAAAGGGGCTGTGGCTTATCGCCATCGCTTCACTCCGTGAAAAAGAGTTATCTTTTCCGCTATAGACTATGGAACAAATAACCACTAGTTCTGCTTTATACTTGTTGTGGAAGTCCCAAAAACGTTTGAACGTCAAACGCCCTTGTGTTTGGGTTCGCAACACCATCCGTAGCCGCACACAGCTCAGTGAATTTCACCGACTCCTCCAGGAACTGCGGTCTCCGTGACTTATCTCCGTAAAAACACTGTTACCGTTTCCGCCATCCACCATGGAAATAACTACTAGTTCTGCTTTATACTTGTTGTGTAAATTCCACATACGTCGGAACATCAAACTCCATCGTGTCTGGGTTCATAATATTATCCGTAGTCCCACAACAGTGTCGGCCGCTACCAGCGCTACTTCAGCAGCAGTTTGATTCAGCAACGGCAGGACGGCGGTGGTGACGGGCGGAGCTTCTCAACGCTGATTCTCAACGCTGATTGGCTGACGCAACTCTGACTCACGTGATTTTTTCCGCGAGAGTTGAGAAATTTCAACTCGCGCGAATTCGCGGCGCGTCCTACGCTCTGTTCGCCCCGTGTCGAACGCGCTATTCGCGCCGCCCCAAACGCGTCGCCCCAAACGCGTCGCCCCAAACGCGTCATTCGTGCCGCCCGCCGGAAAATTTGCATCTTCGCAATTTTGTGCATTGACTTTGCATCTACTCGCACGAATAATCGCCATGCAGCAGGCTCAAGGCTCAAGGTTTGCAATGAGAAAATAAGCTAATAGGGAAAAATAATTATAATACATGTAGTGCATTTGTGAAAAACAATTAAACTATAAAATAGCTATAACTTTTAACTATAAAAAATATATATAAAGATTTAAATGTAAACTTTGTGATTCTGTTTAGGCCAGCAGAGAAGGCTTAGCAGGCCCTGACGGCCCGCCACTGCCTACAGTAGTGGCATAATGCAGTGCTACTTCCAAGTACAGTTGTGTTTCATACTACACTAATGAGTTGGGTTAAATATTGAGCTAAAAAAATAAATACAATAATCCCTGTTCACAATTAAGTGAAGTATTTCCCCACAATAGGAGCCTGTCCTGGATACTACAATTAGAGTTTTTCTTCATTTCATTCATGCAGTCGTCCAATGCATGGTTAAGATCCATTTGCAGGGTTCTGGTTTTTAAATCAGCCGGCTTGAAACATGACAAAACATTTTCCAAATGACTCGTGAAGCAATGGTTAGCTCAATTAGCTAGCTAATCAAATCTTCCAATTGCCGTTTCGGCTGACAAAATGAACAGTTATAGGGTAGAAATGGGAAGCTTTGTTCGTCTATCTCTGTATCAATATAAAAGAGCCATTGTTTCAAACATTTTGAGGAATTTCAAGTGGTAAATCTGTCACCGATAGCTCCGTACAATGTGCCATGTCATGCGAAAAAAACGGTCCAGCAACAGTAAAGAAGACTAGTCTGAGGGAAGCGTTACTTGGTGTTTCAAGGTAAATTAGTACAGATGTTAATTACTTCACATGGACACTTACTTTTGTATGTTATTCTTGTGATGGTGTCTCTGTTCAGCATTCGATTCAGGAATGAGTTTGATGTCTCCGCAATCTGGATCAAAAGACAGAAAAGAGGAATAAAAAGGTGAGGTTGAATTAAATATATATATAAAAAGGTCTGATCATGTCATGATTTACGAGCTCATCTCAAATGAAACTAAATTGAATATACCCAGTTCAGTACTTTAAAGGATAATGCAAGTGCATTTTAAATCTATCACCTTAGATGCCCATGAAATGTTTGAACCCACTGATGTATTTTGCACAGCCAGATGCTCCTACACTCTCTTCTTGCACTGCTGCTTTGCCTTCTGGAAAACAAAGGATCCCACTGTTTTCAAGAAACCATTAAGATCAGCTCACAGACACACACTGCTACCGTGACAAAAAAATAATCCATCTTCTTAATTAGCATATATGTGGTATTCTCGTCCTAACTTGGAAACAAGTTTTAGTCTATCAGAGCTCAATGTGACAGGGACACTGCAACGTGCCATCTTCCACTCCCCTCAGCTAGATTGTGCCTCTTTCCATTACATTCCAGTACATTCTTCTGGCAGTAGGCCAGAAGAATGTACTATTTCTTATTGAATATACATTTTTAAACAATTTCATAGTGCAAATCAAACATTTTTACGAATAGATTTGGCTTAACGGCTTTAGTCTCTCCTTCACACACACCTGAGCTGCCACCCCCTCCATTCCAAGCTTGTCCTGTGTTTTTCCATTTAGCCCATAGTATCAATACCAGCTACTATCTCTCTTCTCTCCAAGCATATTGTCAATGTTGCCATATTGCCATTGTAGTCCAGCTGTTTCCTATTCCTCCCTGTTCCTTTGGACACCATGTCTGCCTGCCAGCTCCCTGTTCTGAAACCGTGCCACCTGTCCAGATGCCTTACCTCTATCTGACTTTTTTTTCCCTATTTGGACCGCTTTCATATGAACTGTAAGACTGTTTTTGCCCTGAATCCTGTATTATAGAGTCTCATTGTTTCTTAGCAATAGCATTTATCCGCTTTATGTCTTGTATTAAATAATATGTTCTGGGTGATCAAATTGCAAGTGATCGGATTGCAATTCATGTGGTCAGCTTAACCACATGAAAGCACAGGTGTAAATGCACCCAAAATGCATTAAGGACAGACTGTGATTCGATCAGCCAAACCACCACATACGCATTCAACACCAAGTGTCAATGCAGTATTTTTAAATACACATTTAGGGGAAATGAAGATTCAACCTGGATTATGTTCAGTGGCAAAAAAATAAATATCAAGGGAGTGGTATATTTATTTTTCTTAGAATAAATAACTAAACAAAATTCCTGTTAAACTCTGAATCCGTTATTTGGCTCACAGATGTACAAATGGCTTTTCTGCATGCTTTTAACGAGGTGTACAAACGTTTGACAGTTTCCCCAACAATGTACACCTGAAAGAACAGCAGGTAAGCATTACGATGACATTTCTTTTTGAACAGCAGTGCGGGGTATTAGGACTGTAAAGCTGTTAGAGCAAGCATACAATTGGTGAAAAGGGGGAAGTGACAATGGAAGGAGCCTAACGGCAGAATAGCGCACCAACTACTCTATGGTATGATTGGTTGAAAGCTGTTTATTGTGTGGATTTTCCATTAGTTGCCCTGGAAACACATGCTGCTAATGATAAAACCATCGACCGTCATTGATGATAGAAATCACTCAGCAGCCTGCTTTCACCTAGAAGAATATAGTAAGTCTAGTTAAATGCAAATCAACCGCATTCAATCACATAATGAAGTTGGATTTGTAAAATTCTTGCTTTCTACAATATCTGTACTTGTCAACTACACTAAGGTTGCGGAAAGATTGTGGTTAGGGCAAGTAAATGACGAGGGAGTCTGGTTAGAGTTACTTAAAACAGTGGGAAAGGTTAATCACAGGTTACCGACGGGACACAAGCTCAGTTCTCCTGCATGAAAATCAGACTCACTTTGACTTTCTGGTCCTGGCCAATCCAACACCCTGACCTCCACACCCTTACTGTCCACCTCGCATCATAAAGGGCAAGCTACTTCTTGCATTGGCAGAAGCCTTGAATGGTCACAGTTAGTATGGGTCGTCAGGCTAGATGGTAACCCTCAATATGTGGAACAGTCGAGAGATAGTTGAGGTTAGGCATTGACTTTTAATGGTCATGGCTAGGATACATCAGACTAGATGGAAACCCTTCATTTGTGAAACTCTTCACAGATAATTGAGCAAAGAACCTTGAATGGTTAAGGTCAGGATAGGTCATCGGGCTAGATGGTAACCTTCGATTTGTGAAATCTTCGAGATGGTTGAGGTTAGGCCGGACCTCAAATGCTTAACATAAAAGGTATGCCATCTAGCTAGAGGGTAACTAGTGATTCTGGCGAGTCCTTTTGCGAGTTTCGCAAATCACAGGATACCATCAGACCTATTCGTGAATCACTAAGTGTTGAATCTTTCAATATGGGAGTAATTCCTAGGATACTGGGCTAGGTAAAATATAGCAAACATTTCTTGCCAAACCTAGCCACTATTCTGTGGATTCTGTGATCTCTTTCAGTGACCACAGAGACTTGAGTGAAAATCTACTGAACGTGCAGCCCATTAACTGCCCCAAAAGGTGTAGAGACACTTTTAATTCCTAACTCCACTCTTACTCTGCTTGACCGACTTCATTGTTCAGTACCTCTCTCTCCCAATTCTGAGACATGCTTACTAATAGCTGAAGGAAGCGCCCGTCTTTTGACTCCTCTTTGCCTTCCTCCCCACTCCATCTTTCTCTCACTCATGCTCGATGGACTTCACAACTCTAATTGTCGAGATGTCTTTGGGCGAAGTGATTAAAAAGAGATGTGCTCATCTCTCCCCTCCCCGCACTGCAACTGAAATTACTTAGTCTTTGACCTGTTCCCCGTGCTCTTCAGGCAGGCATTATGCCTTTACCAGTCACTCATGCTGCTCACTAGTTTTCCTACTTTCTGTCTCTCTAATTTCCATCATTTTCTTAGAAAATCACCTGAGGGGATTCAATCATTCGGTTTTCTTCTATTTCAGAAATGGTGTGAGAAAAGTAGAAACAGCACAAACCACGAGAAACAGCTTAAGATTCACATATTTCAATCAACGTTATATTATATCAATCGACAATCAAAAGAGTGAATAAGTGAGTGAAATGCCCTTGCTTTCACTGCAAAAGCCCATCACGCCGTGTCTCTCTATTGTGTGTCTGTGTTCCACTGTGGCCCCCTTGTAGATGCAATCACCCACTGCTGTCTTTAATGGTGCCTCACGCCTAGAATGGGGGTCGTTGCTGCCATTCTGACTCACAGCAATATGATTGGAAATCTGACAAGGCCTTGAAATGGGGGGAAAAAGCTTATACTAAGTCCAGAGGAGCTAAAAGGTCTCCTCAGGACTACTACCAAAGAGTCTGACAATTGGTCAGCTTTAAGAACAGCCCAGTCACCAAAATGTTGTTTGTTGGAATGCTAATTTTTTTTTAATGGGGATTTTTTTGCGTTGGGGCAGAGCATGTGACATAATATATGGATCAGACATTATTGAAAGTTAGGTGGTATATAGAATAATAAAGTACGACAAAGAGCTAGAAAGTCAAAGAAGAGACCGCTGTTCGAGTCCCGTGGGAAGTGATAAGTTTACGCTTGTTGCGTAACATTGTTAAGCATGTGAAGTAATAAAGTCTGCTAAGTGCAATTGTTATATACTTACGATAATTACGTTGTTAACTTACGTTATGTCACTTTGTTACGTAATTAAACCATGATCTTTTTTGTTTTTACCTCAAACAAGTTTTGTTGCCTAAACCCTAACCAATCATTTCACAATGTTAACCAAGTGGCCTTCTCTGCTTCCGTAAGCGTAATACTAGACTGATATGACTGATATATGGTATATAGACTGATATATGGGGCCTGGTATTATCAGATTGCAACACATCTGAAGCTAATGTTTAGCTTTCGCCTGCATTAGCAGCACTCGCAACAGGAGAACGCCAAGTGATTAGATGTTGGAACACCGATGTTGTACCTTTTGGGATTTGTATTAAACAATATTTTCTCACGCCATTTCTAATATTTCGTCCGAATGATTCAACTGGATGAGTTTAATGTCGCTTCAAGCCTTTGCCTTGCTGTCAGAAAATTACCAGGACTTGTTTTTCCGAAACCATGGTCACTGACTTCACTATCCTATTGTGTTCATAATATGTGTGGCACATTTAAGATGCGCTCATTCATTTTTTTCTCAATAGAAACCATGATTAGTATCATTAGAATATATACATTTCCTTTAGCAGCTAAGCTTAACAGAGCTGTGGTTTCAGAGCCATTTGCTCGGGCTGTTGTGTACCGCGAGCACACCTGCAGCACTCCACTTCTACAGTGCACTCTGCTGCTGGTTGGAGGGTGGAGTCAAGGAGGGGTGACCTCAGTCAGCGTTTCCTCTGTCTCTTCAAGACTAAATGATGGTCCCATTGATATTGGGGAGCTAATTAGCAGTTAGCAGCTGAACCTTTCGGCCTGGGTACTCACAGTGCCGAGGACGTCGGCTGCCTCTCTGATCTCTGAGCCTCTCATTAAAGATGGCGACCTCTCATACACAACAAAGAGACAGGAGAGTACCGCCACCACCGCTGACACAGAGCCAAGGAGCACATTGTTTCTCCCTGCAGGATAATTGGATTGCTAATTGTTTGTGAGTTCTTGAGTCTAACATTTAGAAGATTTCAGCGAAAGACACAGCGGGAGCAGGAGAGTGGAGGGGTGGGAGCACCAAGTCATGCTGATGGATAATTTAGCTCCTGACAGATCTCTCTCAAACCAATATGTGGCTACTAGATACAAACACCGACTAGTCTCACTTCCAGGGCAAATAATGACGGCTGGGCAGTAGCCCATGGCGTCTTTATACCAATGCACAAGGCATTTATTAGCATCTGTATGAGACACACCGGGCTTTCAACAAACTCCAATGCAAACCCATCCGCCTTCTTATTAGACGCTCAGAGAAACTGACATTGTATAAAGAGTGAGACATCCACATGTTACAATTTGAACCACCACTGTTTCACAACGTTACCCGTACATGCTACAACATCAACTGCAAACCGTAACCACGTGCTACAACGTTAGCCGCAACCGTTTCACAACGTTAACCACTATTACAACTCTAACCGTTTCACAATGTTCTAGTGAAACAACTTCAACTACGCGCTACAACTTGAAGTGCAACCTTTTCACAATTTTAACCCTTTCTTATGAAATACTTATTTGGTAAGCTTTGTTATAAAAGCAATGTCAAAGCTTTTATAACAATGCAAGTAAACACAGCATAAAGTTATCTTAAGACTGGACTCTTTTGAGTAAAACAACTTTAGGAGCCTGCCCATTTTGTTCCATGGCTGAACGCGAGAATGTTTGTCATTCTATGAATGAGTATTGTTAAATAAATGTACTTGTTTGTAAAAACGTGCACATTTTGACATGTCACAATAAGAAAACACATGTGTAAACATGAAGTGAATGACATCTGGATTCTATTTAGCTTCTTCAGTGGACCTTTTCACAGCAAATGTGTCATAACCGGATAAGCAGGGACAGAGCCATTGTTAATGTTTTAGTAACAGTAGCAGTGCTGTTATGACAAGTCAAAACGTCTGCTATCAAAAAGGCCTATTGTTTTTCATTGTTTCATGGCAGCAAATACTCTGATCATTTTCACTCCACAGGAAAGTGAATTTGTGTCGCTAGGCTTCCCATTATATGTTTACCTGAAGTGTGATGTTGCCATGGAGTCAGCCACCTGAGACATGCTTGATTTTATTTTATTACTTCTAAAATGTATATATGCAGACAATTAGCTGGATTACTTCTGCTACTGATGAAAATGCCTAAATGTGATGAATACGGGGCCAGATCTCTCTGAATATGATTTGTAAAATTCACCACAAGGGTCGTGTTGATTCCAGCAGGATATGTATGACATCTGTTTATTCTTGTTTAACTGACTTAGGACTGAAGAAGATTGCGAGTTATGACACAAAACATGCATTGCTATGCTAGTGCATCGCTAGTGACTCAAATTCAATATCTTTAGAAAACTACTGTCCAATGTTAGGATCAGTATTCCGTTGGATTTTCAAGCTATAGCCCATTACAAAATGTCATCACAGCTGCTGGGTCATGACAAGTAACAAAAACAAGTGCTTTTGAGTGAATACAGCCTACACAGTGGCAGGCAGCAGGTAATTAAATGTATGGGGGAGACTTACCTTCATGAATATGGACACTATGACCAATCCATTGGGGCTTTTAGCAGCTTCTGTATAATTTGTGTACAGCTCATGATTGTAGTGGATCAGTTGAACCTGGAATATAGAGAAAGACAAAAAATCACAATCTGAAAGCGCATTGTGTAATAATGTGGCCATCATTTTAGTCTAACAATGGGGGAAGGAGATCTTCCATCAGCTCCGGGTCACGGACCTTAAGTTATCTGTTGTAACTAATGTAAATAATAAATAGCTTCAGCAGTTTGGTCAAATTCTATGTATTCTCGCTTTGCTGTTGGTTAATACTTGTATGAACCCAGTTGTGGCCAGATCTGACACATTGCACCTTGACACATTATGAAAGTGAGGCAAAAAGTTGATCTCCACATTGAGAACAAAATATTAGGAACATGGGAGCTGAAAAGCCCTTCTCGTGAATCTTTATCACATTCACCTAAATATTTCCTCCCTGCTGCATCATGTCAGACAATTTAAAAGGGATCAGATCTCTCCCATGAATTCTCAGACAGTCAATGTAATGGAAGGAGGTCTGTTCGGATTTTTTTTAGACGTGGACAGAGATAATAAGAGGGGCATAAAGAGGCGAGGGTTCTGTCATCATTTCATACAAAGCCATCATTTATTTTCTCACAGGCTAAAGTGAGAAAGCAACTAAACCATCTCCCAGCATGAGGTTAATGTTCACTGAGGCAGATGCTTCATCCACTCCAGCTGTTCAATATTCCTGCCTTTTAATAATGTTTGGACGTGGGCAGGCACTGCGGCTCAACTTCCAACTCGTAAGAGTGGAAACTTCTGAAAGAGGAGCCCACCTTTTTAAAAACCTTTCTATGACAAAGAGATCATGAATAGGAAGTTCAAAGCAAGCAGAAATGAATCCATCACAACATTTATTTTTTTAAGATTATTTGTGTGTGTATATATCACGCCTTTATTATTAAGTAAGTGGAAAGCTGAGAGGAAATGGGGGGGAGGTGGAGACGGGGAGCGACATGTATTAGGACGTTGTGTGCCTTTAAAGAATATCAAAAATCAAGCTTACATTTTTCAGCTTTGGGCCATATTATCTCTTTACACTGCCTTAGGACAATGGTGCCTCGTTATATAGAGAGCTGAGATTGTTCTGCACATTTTTATATACAACACATGGGTATGCATCATATGCAAGTGCCTTTAAAAATGTGGAACTATTGACAGTCAATTGCTTTGTGTTAACTTTTGTCGCAACGCAATGGATGACATCCAGCAAGGTGCTGTGTTGGCCAATCAAATGCATATGTTCCTGTTAAATTTCCCTGGTTCACCTGTATCCTCTTGCATTCTTTTGTGTTCGGGCTGATAATCGACTCTTGCTGCATGCACAACTTCATGAATTACTGGCTTTATGGAGACAGGAAGTCATTCATTCTAATTAAATTAAATCCAATTACAATATACTATTCAGAATCCGACTGCTCTTCTTGGCAAGACCCGTCCTGTGTAGCTGGTTGAGACAATCGGTTAAGGTCAGACATTGACCCTGAGTAGTTTGTTCAGGGCATTGGACCCAAACAAATCAAGTTACCAGTACCTCGGCAAGCATGGATGCCAATCAGGGCTGCACAGGGCGCGTCTTGCATAGAGGAGCAGTGGGATCAATATTAACGCATGAATGATGAGCAGTAATGGAGCAGTGCCTCCTTGTGCCTCCGAAAACTTAAAATCTCGATAACTGCACAGTTGCTGAGTCCTGATTTTTGAATAGTGGTTACCAAAATTATAACCGTGGCACTTCTCATTACCTTAATCAGCACAATTTACAGCCAACTGCAACAACCTAAAACTTCTAATGTATTGCCTTTAAGCTGTGGTACTTCTATTTTTTTTATAGTAATAAACAAAATGAACGGCTATGAATATAAAAGGCAGTAAAGCACTTATTGCAAGCACAAAAAGGCTGTTATGATTTTTAGATCTTTCCCAAAGGCTCTTAAACTCTCTCCCCACGTCCATAAACTTCTCATCCTCACTCACTGACAAAGGGCTTGGCACGCATACTGTACTGATGGATATAAATAAACAAATGTAAGAGGAGAGTAATTATGAGAAGCTCGATTGGGGGAGAACCGACCGACAGAACGTCTATAAATGCAATCAAGCGGAGGGAGGAAGCGATTAGAGCCCTACGTTGATCTGATTAGATTTTTAGGTGAGCGTGGCAGAGGCGGCCAAAATAACTCATCCACACTCCCTCAATGACAAATTGCACAAAGTTTGCTGCTGGTGGGCAATAAAAGGCCAGAGTGGGCCATACTGAAGTGAGACCATTTGCCAAATGGAGACAGCGGGAAAAACAAGAGCAAGATGCAGAGTAAACGAGAGTGGAAACAGAGGTGGTAATTAGCCACAGAAGAAGAGAGAAGGGGTACTGCATGTTGGCCAGGCCTGCGAGCCTGCAGCACTACATCATTTATCACACTGGCCCTCTGTTCAAACAGATACTCACACCAACTACTGAATACAATCACACCTCCACCCATATAAAAGGTGCAACCCTTTAAGATTTAGCCATAGAACTCTGTTCCTTGTGCCCATTGGTCAGATATGAATAATTTCTGTCATATTCATTGAATGTGCTGTAACTACGCTATTCATTCTGGCCACATGACATCTATTGCTTCTGTCCATCCGGGGAGAGGGATCCTCCTCTGTTGCTCTCCCTCAGGTTTCTTCCCTTTTTTCCCTGTGAAAGGGTTTTTACTATCTTTTTAGGGGAGTTTTTCCTGATCCGATGTGAGGTCCCGGGACAGGGATGTTATGTGTACAGATTGTAAAGCCCTCCGAGGCAAACTTGTATTTGTGATGTTGGGCTATATAAAATAAACTGAATTGAATTGAATTGACGAATCAGGATTGGGGTTCAAACCATAGACCGTGTACAAGAAGTGGACGTACCGCCTCCATCGATTAGTTAGTTTGTGTTACTGAGTGTGGTGGCGGGTGCGTGGTTATGCTCACCTGCAGAGGGGTGTGGTTGTGGGTGGCTCGGGGGACGGTGCCTGGAAGAGGCCTGATTGGCCTCAGCTGTACTAATTGTGTGTTTGTCCCTACATAAGCAGGAGTAGGCTAGACGCTCGGGAGACGGGCAGACCGACGCAAGACGGTCCGTTAGAGCCAGAAACAAATAAAGCTGTTGTGAACCTTGAACCCTAGTGTGCTGGTGTCATTGTGCTGAGGGGAGACTCACTGGGGTAACGGGAGCTCTTTACACTGAGATTGTTAAAGTAACGAATATATTTATATGTAGCAGCGTCATCATGCAGAATTCTACGTCACGAGGATTTTTTTTTTTCAGAAAGGCTTGGGAAAATATAATTTTGACTATAAAACATACGTACTTTGATCAATATTTTAACGTTTGTATTTGAATGCATAAAGGAATAACACTGTGAAGCTTCAGAATTACATAAAAACAGACTGTCAGCTATGTTGATGGTCATTGGACCATTTTGTTGGTATCAAAAAGGTTCTATGTGCCAAATAGACTTGCTTCTGAGAAAAAGCATCCAAAACCAGAAAGACCAACGTCCCCATGCCAAAACTTCCACTTGAAAGACACTAATGGCTCCTCACTGGGATGGCAGCGCCACTGGGCAGTGCCACCAATTTTTAGGCTCCAGGGATTTCTGTCGATGAATGAAAACGCATACTGAAGCCACACTGACCGAAAAGGACAACGGCGCACTGGGCCTGACAGGGTCACTTATGCTTGCTTGGCCGGTGCTTTCTGTTGTGCGTGTGTGTGTCGGGGGGGGGGGGGTCATGACAGCCTCTTTATGGCATGACGGCTGGCCTGGCCCCGGGGTTAGGGAAATATGAAGACAGCAAGTCGATAGCGAGAAGAGAGGCTGCTCGGCTAACAGCGAGAGGGGCGGCTTAAAAATGCTGGGCTGGAAATGACGCTCTCCATCTCGACGTCCATCCATCCATCCGTCCCCTCCTCCTCCAGTTAACTGGAGCGTGGATCCGTACAACTAACAAACGGACAAGGCACCGATCACAGTAGTTTATTTGAGCCTTGGCGCGACAGAACACTGCCGGAGCACGAGAAATCATCTATCCATCATCTGTGTTCATACTCACCCATGCTACACTGGCAATTGAACATAAATCCACATTTTGTTGGCTTCCGTCATTCATTTTTATTTTAGCATGTTTGCCTTCGTCAGGCGTGCGGTGATGTTCCGATTGCAGTTTAAATCTAAGATCCAGTACAATTAGAATCGCAACGGTGCAGACGCGGGCGAAACGTGATGTAAATAGCAATTAATTATATTTGACGAAGAGGGAGTGGGATGAAACTCCTCTATCAAAAAGCTCTGTGACCGCTAAGCTGCTGCAGTGATATTAGCTCAATGTGATTTTCCATGTGTGTGTGACTGTGTTTCAAAGACGACGAGGTGATTGGTTTGATTGATGGGGGTTTAAAATGTTTGGAACAGCTGCCTATGGCGAATCCCTCTCAAACACTTAACATGATTTGTATTAAATATAGCTGGATCCTCTCTTTAGCAGCGAGCGGCGTCTCCTTCAGTTTGCAGGGGCTAATGTAATCCCATTTGTTTTGTCCATCATCATGTTGTTTCATCAGATGATCCGGATAATGGGTGATGATGGGTAAATAAAAGGTCATTAAGGGAACAGCTGCTTAGCAGTGTTTGCTTTTCAATCATTTCCTGGACTGCATAGTTTGAGCGGATGATGGTGGAAAGTGAATGAAACTGAGAGAAGAGAACGTCAATGATGGTATGACAGTTTTATAATGGCTTTTTTTTTTTTTTCTCAATCGCCTACTGTTGTTGAAAGACAGAAAAACAGTGGTGCAGGAATGAGCCCTAAAACCCAGGAAATGAGTCAGCATTATCTTTGCACTTCTGGTTCCCTCGTCTCAAAGATGAACGGGTTTAGGGATTTGTTCCCCCAACTTTAACTTGTAATTTGTATACGAATTTTTCTTAAACTAAATGCGAAGCTGTGGTGGTTCTAAAGGAGGTTCAAAATGCTGTTAAAAATCTGACAATAATATACCGATACGATGGATATTATGCTGTTTGGTTGACTGGATAAAAAAAAATAAAAAAATACTATTGTTTGACTTGAAGACCCTTTGTTAAATGTTTGAATGTAGCAGCCAGTTAACTAGCACAAATTGCGCTACATTACCATTTAGGGACGGCCATTGCAAATTAGCTTAGGCTACAAATGATGCAGTATGTGGCATTGTTTCATGCTCTAGTTTTCCCGATACAAACTAACTTTAATAATTAGACAAATCAACTCCAAATAGAGATGGAAGGAGATGGTAGGCTCACTCTTTATTATACTCTGTATTTTCAGCATCGTTGCTCTGTGACTGCACTTCAACATAAATGAATGAATGAATTCTTCTCTGTGGTGGATCACCTCGGTTTCAGGTCCAGACAGCGCACTGAAATAAGCACAAAGAGGTAGCTGCCAAGGAGGGAAATCCATCGAAACTCTTGTGGAATAGCAAAGCACAATATTAGAATCAGCTTTTGGTACGGGTCAAATCGGACCGTATCAATTAAAGAGTGGCTGAGTGTGTAAAAAAATAGGAGGGCTGAGTGTGTTAAAAAAAAAAAAAAGAACTTGGTGAAGGAATACCATGTGCAATATTTTAGCACTTATTAAAAGACCAAGGTGTTTCATTTTCAGATAAGACTGAAGAAGCTCCAGGGGAGCGAGCACACACACACACACACACACACACACACACACACACACACACACACACACACACACACACACACACACACACAGAGAGAGAGAGAGAAAAAGAGAGCATAAATTAAACCCCAGGTACTAGGTACTGACATGGTTTGTAATGTAGCAGCCAGCACACATCACATCAGCAGCTCGGTCCATGGCCCTTCAATGCGACGTGGCCTGATTGGGCAGTGAGCCGATATAGATATACAGCGGAGATACAAATTCTTTGCAATAAAAGTCCCCCTTTATTTTGTTATTTAAAATCTTTTGAGGCAGCAAAATCAGGAAAAGTTGGGTTTTCATCAGCAGTAACTGAACAGGACTTAGACAAGGGTGGTCTCAGCTGGGCCTCATCCCCGGCTTCCCTCCTCTCTTCCCTTTGCTCTCCTCAGGAGAGGAACGCCTGTGTGGCGGAAAGATGAAGGAGACCCACGTTTGATCATTTATCGTATTGTGCCCAAATGCTGTCCACACCTCGCTGAGAGCCAAACTCAAAGCGAGCCAGGCCACCGCGGCATGTGATCCGGCTGACGTGTGTTTGCACAATTGAAATGAGGCCCATAGTCAGGCCAACCTGGTAGCAACCCAGCTGCAACACCTTCTACCCGCATTCATACCTACATCAACCCTCTGAGGTCATTTTCGCGATTTCACATAATTTCTTAATTTCCCCTTTTTAACATGCAGCTTCCCTGAGCCACATGAAATATCCAGATACATATCTATCCTTTATATGCGTCATATGGTCAAGTTCTACAATCCACAGATGAACGTCGAGTTCAGATGCAAGTGGAAAACTTTGTATCCAGGCTTTTAGCACGTTTATCTGGCTTTTTCAAGTGGAAGAGGCATTTTTCCAAAAGGCAACACAAAAATCTGTTCCACAACACATGTTTATTTCTGGTAACCTAGCAGCACCTAACAGAAGTACTTGGTTGGTTTAGGAAAAGACGGTGGTTCGGGTTAAAATAAGTATGTTTGTTACGTAAAATAAGTACACTGGTTATATAACCGTAGTTAAGAACGTGAGCTACTTAACAAAACTGCGGTTAAATAAGTCAACGTCGACTTTGGTTTCACACGGGACACGAACAGTGGTCTCCTGTGTGTAAGTCCTGTGTTTGCTTGACACAACCATCTTTATACTATTACAAACACTCTGACCAGCTGAGCATCAGGATAAAAAAACAGTTACACTTTTAGAGCGCGCACCGCATGTCAAGTGGTGAGGAACAACCAATTATAGCAAGCGGGTATCCTTTTTTTTTTTTTTACTCAAACACAAATTGAGCAGTAAAGCTATATATATATATATATATATATATATATATATATATATATATATATATATATATATATATATATATACACTCACCTAAAGGATTATTAGGAACACCTGTTCAATTTCTCATTAATGCAATTATCTAATCAACCAATCACATGGCAGTTGCTTCAATGCATTTAGGGGTGTGGTCCTGGTCAAGACAATCTCCTGAACTCCAAACTGAACGTCAGAATGGGAAAGAAAGGTGATTTAAGCAATTTTGAGCGTGGCATGGTTGTTGGTGCCAGACGGGCCGGTCTGAGTATTTCACAATCTGCTCAGTTACTGGGATTTTCACGCACAACCATTTCTAGGGTTTACAAAGAATGGTGTGAAAAGGGAAAAACATCCAGTATGCGGCAGTCCTGTGGGCGAAAATGCCTCGTTGATGCTAGAGGTCAGAGGAGAATGGGCCGACTGATTCAAGCTGATAGAAGAGCAACTTTGACTGAAATAACCACTCGTTACAACCGAGGTATGCAGCAAAGCATTTGTGAAGCCACAACACGCACAACCTTGAGGCGGATGGGCTACAACAGCAGAAGACCCCACCGGGTACCACTCATCTCCACTACAAATAGGAAAAAGAGGCTACAATTTGCAAGAGCTCACCAAAATTGGACAGTTAAAGACTGGAAAAATGTTGCCTGGTCTGATGAGTCTCGATTTCTGTTGAGACATTCAGATGGTAGAGTCAGAATTTGGCGTAAACAGAATGAGAACATGGATCCATCATGCCTTGTTACCACTGTGCAGGCTGGTGGTGGTGGTGTAATGGTGTGGGGGATGTTTTCTTGGCACACTTTAGGCCCCTTAGTGCCAAATGGGCATAGTTTAAATGCCACGGCCTCCCTGAGCATTTTTTCTGACCATGTCCATCCCTTTATGGCCACCATGTACCCATCCTCTGATGGCTACTTCCAGCAGGATAATGCACCATGTCACAAAGCTCGAATCATTTCAAATTGGTTTCTTGAACATGACAATGAGTTCACTGTACTAAAATGGCCCCCACAGTCACCAGATCTCAACCCAATAGAGCATCTTTGGGATGTGGTGGAACGGGAGCTTCGTGCCCTGGATGTGCATCCCACAAATCTCCATCAACTGCAAGATGCTATCCTATCAATATGGGCCAACATTTCTAAAGAATGCTTTCAGCACCTTGTTGAATCAATGCCACGTAGAATTAAGGCAGTTCTGAAGGCGAAAGGGGGTCAAACATAGTATTAGTATGGTGTTCCTAATAATCCTTTAGGTGAGTGTGTGTATATATATATATATATATATATATGTGTGTATATATACATATATATATGTATATACACATATATACACACATATATACATATGTATACATATATATACACATATATATATATACACATATATACACATATATACATATACATACATACATATATATGTATATATATATATATATATGTATATACATACATATATATGTATATATATATATATATATGTATATATGTGTATATATACACATACATATACATATTATATATATATATATGTGTATATATATATATATTATATATATGTATGTGTGTATATATATATATATATATATATTATATATATATGTATGTGTGTATATATATATTGTGGCAACCCGGGGGACTTGGAGGCAAGATTCAACAATAACATAGGAGACTCAGAGACATTAGTACGTTAACAAAAAGGGTCCTTTAATAAACAGGTTTGGGGTCAAGGGGAATGGGGTTAAACTCAACAAAAGGTTCCTCCCGGTCGGGGTCTTCGGTCTCACGAGCAGCGTCCTTTGCTCTGTGAGGGCAGATCAGAGGAGAGAAGTTTAATACACGGTTTACCTCGTGTCTGTGGCGGCTCCTCTCCTGGGTTCGGGGGATCCTCCTAGCCTCCTGTCCAGTCTGTATTTCCTCCCCCTCTGCTTCCCAGCTCTGAGATTATATGTCCCCTCTAATCACCTGATGGGCTGCAGGTGTGTCCAATGCCAGGTGCCGATTGGCTGCAGCACCTGCACTGGGAAGTACATTCCCTTGATCACCTCCCCCAACCTGAGCTTGGGGATCCGCCTCCTGCGCTCTCTCTGCTCCTCCTTTCCTCCTGGTTTGCCACACACCCCCTCCACCAGCTCCAGGTGGCGGCTGGGAGCGTCAACCAACCAGCATTCATCTCTCCTGGACAGGGCATCGGCATTTCCATGGGCTTTTCCAGATCTGTGCTCAACAGAAAAATTAAAGTTTTGCAACTCCAAAAACCACCTTGTAACCCGTGCATTAGTGTCCTTGGCTGTTGACATCCATTTTAATGGTGCATGGTCTGTTACCAGGGTGAATCTTCTGCCCAGGAGGTAATATCGCAGCTTGGTCAGGGCCCACTTAATTGCCAGACATTCCTTCTCTACAGTTGAATAGTTCATTTCGTGTTTTAGCAACTTACGGCTAATATAGATCACTGGGTGTTCCTCCCCTCCCCTAACCTGGGACATCACAGCTCCCACCCCTGATCCTGATGCATCTGCATGGACGACGAACGTGTCCCCAAAGTTTGGTGTACTCAACACCGGCTCGGTGCATAAGGCCTTCTGAAGGGTTGCAAACGCTTCGTCTGCTTCGGCACTCCAGAGCACATGGTGTGGCTGGCTGTTCTTTGTCATTTCGTGTAAGGGTCCTGCAATGGTAGCAAAGTGAGGGATAAAACACTGATAATAGCCAACTAGTCCCAGGAACGTTTTTACTTGCTTTTTCGTCGCTGGCTTAGGCCAGGTGGTGATGGCTTCCACCTTCCGGAGTTGGGGCTTTACACTGCCCCTCCCAATAGTGTAGCCGAGGTACTGTGCCTCTTCTAGACCAAGGTGACACTTTTTGGGATTGGCAGTTAGGCCCGCTTGCCGTAGGCTTCCCAAGACAGCTCTCAAGTGGCCTACGTGGGAGGTCCAGTCGGGACTGTGAACGATCACATCGTCCAAGTAGGCAGCTGCATACTCCCGATGAGGTCGGAGCACCTGGTCCATCATCCTCTGGAAGGTAGCTGGCGCTCCATGGACGCCGAAGGGCAGGACTTTGTAGTGATACAGACCTTCCGGGGTAGCAAAGGCTGTCTTTTCTTTGGCTCTTTCGGTGAGGGGAACCTGCCAGTAACCCTTGGTGAGATCAAGAGTGGACACAAACCGGGCTGGGCCTAGTCGCTCAATCAATTCATCTACCCTCGGCATAGGGTAGGCATCAAATTTAGAGATTTCATTCACTTTCCTAAAGTCATTACAGAATCTCTCTGTGCCATCTGGTTTGGGAGCCAGAACAATTGGGCTGGACCAGGCACTGTGTGACTCCTCTATAACCCCCATTTCCAACATCTTTCTCACCTCTTCTTTGATAGTCTCCCTTTTTGCCTCCGGAATGCGATAGGGCCGAAGCCTCACCTTCTTTCCTGGCTCCGTGATTATGTCATGCTGGATCACACTGGTGCGTCCCGGTAGGTCAGAAAACACATCCTTGAACTGGCTGGTCAGTTCCATCATGTCTTGTCGGTGGGCCGGGCCCAACTGGGGGCCTAGAGTTACCTGTGAAGGGACAGGATCTGGGATGCCAACGGTTAAGGCTGGTATCGGAACATTGTCAGAGCTATG